>NIPM01000055.1:620779-670391 GCA_002738285.1 Holacanthella duospinosa
CTAGGCCGTACTATTCTTACAATTATTTCACATTAACTAAAATTACACCCACGAAATGAAAGGTTTTAGGGTATTTCAAGTTAATTTAAGCACTTGTAATCTTAATTCGTAAGAACTGACACTAGGCCGTACTGTTCTTACAAACAAGTCGCTTTATGTTACTTCCTGTTCAATTATCGAGTATTTAGGGTATTGATATTAAATTTAAGTATTTGTGAACATAATTAGTAAGATGTGACACTAGGTCGTACTATTCTTCCAATTATGTCACTTTAAGTACAAATAGCACCTAATTTGTGAGGTTTTAGGGTACTATTTATGTTCACATAAGTGCGTTTAAATTTGATACACCCAAAAAATATATTTGCCAAAAAGTCAATTCTGATTGGCTAAAAAGTATGTAAGTGGGCGTGGTTTATGTAGACATGATTATGCAAGAATTAACATATATTCTGGACCTATTCTAGCAAGAACGGACCAAAGGCCATACTATTCTTACCGTAGGTTCCAGAATATAGCATAAAACTTACAATTAATGATATCTCTGTCCTTTTGGTCTATTTGACCGATTAATTTAGGACAATTTTACCAAATCTTATTTTAAATACAATTTAGTATGACCTACGCGCATGAAAAACCGATCGCCCAAAAGTCGGCATTTGATTGGTTATTTTTATTTAAAGTGGGCGTGGCTTCAGGTTTGCGCCTTTGATTATAATTTGGAAGTTAAGTTGCTAACACTTAAGCCATCTGATTGCAAGCAATCGGGCCATCATGTTAGCAACTTATTTACGCGCTTTTGAGGTACTTGACCTCTAATGACCTGAGCCTTTTAAAAATTTTGGCAGCACTGCCTTACGCGCGTAGGCTAGTAAAAAATTTCCCTAACTTGGCTGTTAGGCCGCTTATGCCCTACTAACTATGAATTATAAATTAATAATTATTAAATTAAACAACATCTCACCACTTGTATTTTGGTGGATGCTTAAAAGTTGAGTTAAAGTTGTTGATGTGTTTACGGTGATGGTGGCTTGAACTCCAATAGTCGCCACGTGANAAAGTTGAGTTAAAGTTGTTGATGTGTTTACGGTGATGGTGGCTTGAACTCCAATAGTCGCCACGTGAAGGGATTAGGTGTCCTTAAAGGGTCCTTTATCCTTGTCCTGTGGAGTTTGGGTCACCGAATCACCGAAAATCAACAAATTAATAATTAATAAATTATTAAATAAATATTAAATAATAATTAATTAAATAAATAATGATAAATAAATATTTATTAAATTTTCCAAAAACCTTCTCGTCTATTTTTCGAGACCTCTTCTTAACGGTCAAATATAATCTGAGTCTATCCACAGGGATAGACTCTGCTCAGGTAAGTATATAACATATAGGTAGAAATAATAATAACAATAATAATAATATATATATAGGGAGGGCATTGAATGAAAAGGGAAGAAGAAGAATAAGAACACAGCAGCAGCTGTGTTGTTGTTATGTGTGGTGAGCGGGAGGTCCAGTCCCGTTCATCACAAGAAGGTGAAGGTCTTCACCACANATATTTATTAAATTTTCCAAAATGGAAGAGCAGATAAAAAGCTCTGCTCTTCTTAACGGTCAAATATAATCTGAGTCTATCCACAGGGATAGACTGCTCAGGTAAGTATATAACATATAGGTAGAAATAATAATAACAATGATAATAATATATATATAGGGAGGGCATTGAATGAAAAGGGAAGAAGAAGAATAAGAACACAGCAGCAGCTGTGTTGTTGTTATGTGTGGTGAGCGGGAGGTCCAGTCCCGTTCATCACAAGAAGGTGAAGGTCTTCACCACACTCTTTTCACACTTCGTTCACAGCATCTTTCAAAATTTTGTTAAAAACTAATCTTGGATATTTTTTTGGTTGTATGGGTCTCTGAGACTACTAGTTTTTGCAAATATCCAAAAAATTTAATTCCTGTTCCCCGTGGAACATTTGAGAGGTTTCGAATTTTTTGTTTAAATTTAACTTTTTTCTCACTTCGAATGTCTCTTTCGATAGTGGTACAGCGTAAAATTACCAGCTCAGGCCAAAATAAAACGTCGAATATTTTGTGTTGCTTGAGGATGAAGGAAGTAATCGTTGCATCATACACTCAAAAGTATATTTTTTATTTCATGATCCCTCCGAAACAAATGACTCTGAAACTTTCCAAACTTTGTGAATCACATGCCAAACAAGATATTTTCGGAGAAATTTGTTTTCATAATCCAATGTAGAATGATTCAAGGTATTCAGAGAACTTCCTATCCGGCAATTGGGAAGGCTCAAATATAATTTTTTTCATCCGTGCTGAAAAATTTTTATTGCGTATTTATGGCAAAATTTCGAAACAAGGTCTCAACTCGCTGCTCCTGATCTTTGACATATTTTGTAGAATTTCTCATGGTTCCAGCAGTAATCCCCAGTTTTTATACTTTGATATGATATTGTGGCGCGGATAGTTACTTATCAGGATGAATTTTGGGGGATTATTAAATGAAGGGGTTTAATATTGAATTACGGGAGGTTCTAATATAACCAGACTATTGTCTCACTGGTCCTATCTGTAGGGGATGAGGGATACCGGTTCTATATTGGGAAATTTCCGCTGGGTACATCCACTAAGTATAATCCCAGGAAGACTTTCCGCTGGGTCTACTCTAACACGGAAGACTACTCGGCAGATCCGTACTGCCGTAGAAGATTCAAATTTAGTTTAGCAGAAGATTTCTACTAGTAGTCTCATACTACTGTAGAAGATTCCGCCGGTTCTGTTCTGGAAATTGGGATAGGGTTATACTCACCAAGTACTCCGGGAAAGAGTAGTGAGTCCGGTGTGGGGGTACTATGGATTCCGTTTCACTGGGTGTCTACCAGTACAGCAGAAGATTCTTCTGTCCCGTTCCGTGGAAGAATTCCGCCAGTAGTCTAGTACTACCGCAGAAGATTCTGGTAATTCCATTCCGCGGAAGAATTCTGCCGGTCGTCTAGTACTACCGCAGAAGATTCCTATAATTCCGTTCCGCGGAAGAATTCTGCCGGTAGTCTAGTACTACCGCAGAAGATTCTGGTAATTCCGTTCCGCGGAAGAATTCTGCCGGTAGTCTAGTACTACCGCAGAAGATTCTGGTAATTCCATTGGGGTTGTCCACTGGGGTTTTTATCCTTAAGTTTACCTAGAGTTTCTGTAGTACAGGAGAATTCCTACTGGTATTTCTACGTTTCTTTCGTCTATGTACGGGGGATATCCTCGAGGTCTCCCTATTGTTTCCAATCCCCCGGGGTCTTCTACCGCCGAAGGTTTTCTACCGGAGTTCTTCTACTGGAGCCTCTCTACCGGGGCCTATATACCGCCGGTTTCTACCTACCGGGGATTTTCCCGAAAACTCTACCTACTTCTAACTCTGAGGACTCTACTCTCGAGAAGCTATTGGATGTTACCTGATTTAGCTTCTTAGGTTTTTCCGGTGGTTTCCGATGGGGAGTTCCGATGTATGTCCCGGCATCGACTCCCCGGGGTCACCGGGGCCCCGCGACGCCGTTTTCCAACTACCGACGCCGGCGGGCCCACCGACGACACCGGTGATACCGATGGAACCGGGATGAGTGAAGTAAGTGTTGGGGATGAGGGAAATACCGCCGCTCGCCCAAGGAGATGGTGTTTTGCCACGCGGGACTTCGACCCTAAGTGAGGATGGAGCCTCACCGAGTCCACGGTCTGGATCACTATTGTCACACACAACACTTACTGTTCCGAGATGGGGATGGGGAATAGACAGTCTTCTCTCTCTCTCTCTCTCTCTCTCTCTCTCTTGCCATTTTAGACGCTCACAGAAAAACCAACTCACAAATAAATCATTGATTCATTGTTCGATCAATTAATTAATTCAGTAGATTTATTCTTAAGGTAATTTTCTAAGCAAAACAATACTCAATAAAAGCCAGTCACTTAGGAGACAAACTCAAACTAATCCACAAAGACACAAAACCTTAATGCTCTATTTCTTGCCTCCACCTCTCTCGCAGAGGACAAGAACATGACTCCCTTCTCTCCTACTCTTCCTCCCCTTCTCTCCTTCTCTCCGTCCACAAAGCACCCATATTTATCTTTTCCTAACCACTAAAGAAAGAGTTCACATTTCCTTTATTCTTCGGATTCGCCTATGTCCATTCATTAATTTTAGAATCAATGAATGGGCACAGGAAAACCCGCTTCCCTTCAAAACTTAGTTATTAGACCGCTAACACGGATCTCCCGGAATCACCGGATGTTCCTACTTGCCACAATATGGCAGATATCGAAATTTTTAATCGTTTGGCTGCTCTGCGGACAGATGTGTAGGGGTGGCGATGAAAAACTTTCTTCACTTTTTTAAATTTCTCGGGCATTAATTTCTTTGCACGACGACCAGGTAGTAGCATATAGTTTGCCCTACGAGAATCTCCATACCTTTTCGAAATATTGTAAATTGTTAATTTACAAAATGCTGAATGGTGATCTCCTTGGCAGGGTATGCGAAATTTTAATAGTAGTGAATAATTATCGCAGCAAACGCTCACAATCCTATGTAAGACATTTTCCTTAATGAAGCTTACCACAAACACGACTTGATATTTAAGCAGGAATTGAGATTGTGATTCAATTTTTTATTTTTAGAATACAAATTGCTACAATCTTGTATTATTGTTACATTTGTAACAATCTGCCTCTGCTTCCCGGACACCCTTTACAACACTACCAATTTCTGAACTGGCATTTTCAATAATAATTTGAATCGCTGGAGTCAAAATGGAATAAATTTGAAAAGTTCCCACCACTTTCCTAATATTTAAATGAAACTAGTTATTAGGTGGCACTCACTGACTATTTTGAAACTCTCTAGTCTAATGAATTAATTCACCAATCACAAATCAGAAAATCGCCCCTTGCGACAACGATTTTTCAAAATCATTGTCGCAAGGTATATGAGCGAGGTATAATTGTTCACTGAGTAAAAAGATTTTAAAGAGTTTTCGAAAGTAGAAAACGTCGGTATAATTTTAACATTTAATGTATAAAAGTTCTTAGTAGGTAATAGTTTAGATTCATTCCACCACTATTACACATGATTACCATTACCACATTATTCTGCGCAACCCCGATCTGCCGTTCCTGCAACATACGAGCAGATATGTCACAAGAATATGCAGGTTTGTCCTGAAAATATTTGCGTTAATGTTTTGTACGTTAGTACTCTACTCATGCATAATACGTCAATCACAACTGAACTATTTTTTCAGCTCTAGGTTAGCTAGTACTTTTTGGCTATCTTAGAGTTACTTTTGCACTTGTGCAAAACTACTGGAATGTTACTTAAAGATTACTGGAAAAGTATAAAACGATTAATTTTGATAACTCTCTACTTTATTGTAGTGTCGTTTGGTCACACATGGACACAAAGTGAAACTGAAAAAGACGAGACTTATGGGAATCTTAGCTCACAATTAGTCACCTTCATTCATGCGATGTGGTACATGGAAATTTCCGTCTTTTGCTTTTTAGTGCCTCCGTTCTACTGCTTGGAAGTTCACAAACTAATGCAACAGATTATGCAACAACTGGATACTGTATTCCAGGCATTGGGATTGGGGAATTTGTGTCTTGAACTGATTTTAGTAGGGGTTTGTGTACTTGGCCATTGCTATGCCTCTATTCGAATCTGCACAATAGTTGGAATGATATTTACAAAGCTTTTAATTTACAACTACATAATGTACAACAAACTCTGGTAATAATTAATTTAAACTGTTGCAGCATAATCATTTATATTGTATTTCAAATTAACGTTGTGTTTACGGGAGAGAATTGTTGGATGAATATGACTACTCCAATGGGCAGAATTTTGTTATCCGGAACTTAAATGAAAAATGCGTAAAACCACAAGCGCGAAAGTATCGAGGCGAATTCAACGACAGCCGAATGCATACTAGTGCGAAACCAATGAGTGAGAAATTTAAATTTAAGCTACAAGAGACCTTTTATTTCTACCCGGCAATAGTATAAAACAGTTATGCTTAATCTAAACAGTCTTACCATCCATGGTTTTGGATAAATATGGAGTTCTGGGAAGGCACATTCTGGAAACATTGTTTAGGAGAAGGTCTAAAAATTCCCACTGTTTACTTTGAAAAAAAAATATGTTTTTGATATCGAAACTAGTCTAATCAATAATTTATGCCTTTAATTTGATTTTCAATAATGTATGAGAGTCGACAAAACAAAAATTTGAATGCTTCTATCCGAGAAGCATGAAAACAGTAAGATAAAAATAAACAAACAAATGAAGAAATCACACTCAAACGATAAAAAAACTTTAAATTTCAATTTCACATATCTCAGACTTAACATCAACAACAAACCATAGACTCGATCGAATTACAAATGGAGGGAAACATTAAAAGATCGTGAGATATTTGTATTGCTTAAATTTTAGGCAATTGAGGTGCCTGCAGTTGGTAACAAATGTTAAATGGTAAACGAAGTAACAAGGTAAGACAGTTGCCAAACGAGATACCGAGTTCTAATAACAGATTCAACCGAAAAGGGTGATAGTAAAAGCGTCGTTTCTAGTAAACTTGTCGAAACAAGGCAGATCGACACATTTGTAGTCTCAGAAGCCTAGTGCCGTTTAAAGAAATTTTTTGTTAAACGGACAAATTAACAATTCCACGTGATTAAATTTACAAAATATCTAAATGTAAACGCATCTCAAATTTTCGGATGTGGAAGCATATGAATACAATTCCAACCCACTTCCTTACGTCATCTACCATTAAAAACTTATGTGATTACTCAACGCAAAGAACGGTATCTATTTGAGGGGCGTATGGACTGATTTGGAAACGATTAGCGATGTGCATAATTCTAAACATAAGCAGATAAGAAAAAAATCGAATTGTAGTTTTGCTCTACATGGAGAAATAATGCTTTGGCGTGCGCTTCTCTTATATTAATATAATTTTTCAATAGTTCTGACGGCAAACACAAATTATTTTTGAAAACGTAGTAATTTTATCCTATATGTATTTATTTTATTTAATATTATTATTGAATTCTGCAGGCGATTGACCAACCAAGAACAAAGCATTGAGCTATCTAATGAGCGGCATGGACTCTCAAAAGTTGAAAATGGTGTTTGGATATACCAGCAACTATTTCTGATAACTAGACAATGCCAAAATATGTACTCGACGATATTTGGCATTGTTGAAACTGCAGCAGTAATAATCGGGTCATTGTTACTTTATTTTGCCGCAATTAATTCAGCAAATATGGTTGAACGAATATTAGCTGCATTACTGCTTTCCCTTATGATGTCCGGATGTCTGGGTGCTATCTATTTTAGTGGATTCTTGGGAAATAAATCCTACAACCTACTCCAAATTTGGAAAAAAACCAATAATGCCGTTTATAATCATATCGGTGAAAATAAGAAATGTGTTAGCTTACGCCTTCAAACACTTCGACCTATTCAATTCGGCGTTTCTAACCTATACGTCTATGACATGCAGAAAGGACTCAGATTTGTTGACACGATTGTGAATAAAACAATTTTTCTTACAAGCGTTTTTCCTACGCAGTAGAATTGGATTAGCAATACTTGAGTGAAATAGTATCACTTCACTAAAATCATATCAATAATTTGTGTGGCTGCGAGTAACTGAACAAACAAGTAAAACTTGGAGCCTGAAGCAGTTCAACTAATACTTTGATTTTGTAGAACATTATATTATATAAAAACTATTAATTTAGGAGTTGAAAGTGTGGTGTTATTAGCAATCAACAATGTATGTATTTGTCTATTTGCAGTTAAAATTTGATATTCAATTTTTTAATTCTGAAATGATTTCGGATGTGGTGTCTAAGGGAAACGAATTTGTTTAATACAATAAATTTATTGACATGTGAATTCACTACACCTTGAAATCACCTACATATGAATCAAAAACAAGTATGAAAAAAATGGGAAAAATTTTCTCATTCAATGTATTTACGTTTGTAATAATAGAGACTCATGCCAGTATTACTACGAATTCATTAATAGGAAAAAATGCTGTGGTTTATTATATATAATTAAGAAAATAAAACACTAAAGGTAACTTTTTCAAAAAGGCAAAATTCAGAAGTATTCATGTAATAATTATTATTTTGAATTCTAAAGCATATCCGCTAATTCAGCTGTAGCCAATCGAACTAATTTTTAATCTAACAGCTGGCTAATGAATGAGTGTAGCATTGTAATCTATCATTTTTCTGAATTTATCGTTTACGGAAGTATTTAGATTTCCTTCAATTTAGGTGTTGATTTCTCTTCCACGTAATTTTAGATTGCCATTCTGCGCATATTTTCCTATCTCCTCAACGAAATGTTTCGAAGGTACACTTTACATACGTTTTTCTGTTTCAACTAAAATATGTAAGTTTTTCGCCTCCACTTGACAAATCTATGCCACTCCAACCGTAGTTATTGTGGTAGTTAACTTGTGTGTAAACCTCGAAGCACTCCATTGATGATTTTTTGTTGCCCGATCATTTGCAAATTGTTCAGATTTGAAAAGTTATCAGCATATTCAGGAAGGAATGTTCTCCAATAGATCTCGATTCCTCAAAATGTTGAGCAACGCTAGGTGTCAGTCTTGGGGTATCTCCAATTCATTGCTGGACCTTGCAGATAGAAGTGCATGGAACGGAGCTTTAAAATGTATTGGTAATATAGCATTGATTTAATTTTTTTGGTTCTACCATAATGTTAATTCTTAGTAAGTCTAAACTTTAAACTGAACTAACCTCTGCTGTGACATCCTTCAATTTGTGAGTGTTAGTATTTGACAGAGTGTGCTAACTTTTGGCTAATTTTCCAGAGCAGAAGAATCAGAAATTTTTACTCGGTGGTTATGAAGACCACTTGAGAAAACTTGACTTCAAACTTGCACAACAATCCTCCACTATCCCACACTATCATCATATAAAATTCTCTGAAATCCCCGAACCATTTCTATTGAACAAAATTTCCTCTTCGATGGCGACATGCATCCTACGAATTCGGTTAAACTCGAACTCTGCCTACAACAAAGGAAAATGGTTTAACATGGGACATTTTGAGGATAAGCAGTGCAAATATTGTGGATAACAACTTTCTTTTTTTCATGCTATTTGGGAATGCACCGGCACATCTAACATTAGATTGAATTACTTTCATGGAATCCCAATGGATCCAATTCAACTTATCAAGGACGTCACAGAAGCTTCTACTGATCCAAACTTCACATTTCATTTATCACTTTTAATTTCAAATATTTTAAAACTTTTTCAGTAATTTTAACACTCATAATTTTACTTTATTTAAATTTACTTCTGCTCGTAATTTCATTGATATGGCGATGGCCAACGTCAAATAAACTTGATTGATTGATTGATTGATTGATTGCTCATATTTGTTTCTCGGCATTACTTGGAGTCCTTAAAAAATGCACCTTATTTTAATGCGGTCCATTCGTAGTTGCATTAAACCATTTATTCCATAAGTCACCATGGCTCATTGTCTGACATGAGTGTGAATTAGGTTTTATATTTAGGTGAATATTCCAAATTGATCGCCGATTTTACTTTACAAGATGCATAGCAGCATTGCCAAGATAACTGTATACCAGAATATAGGAACGGAAGTTCGGCAACAGTTATCTAAGTCGAGAGAAATTAGCCTAACTTCAACACCATTTTGCTAGCGTTGTGGCACATGTAACCATCTGGTCTCTGCTTCTATTTGATTAGACTGCTCAGTTCACTCATACCAGATTGGTCCAATATAAATGGTCCACATATATTATCAAAAATATCACTAAACAGTTTAAAATTCGATTCTTTCCCATTTGTTTCAATGGATAGGTAAAGTACATTCCAAGAGAAACCATTAAACACGCTTTTTTTAATTAGTTTAAACAAAGTTGATATTTGTCTTTGTGAATAAAAATTTTCACACATGATTCAGAATTGCATGGCCATAATTTTAGCATCATTCTGGTCTCATTTGGATAAACATGACAGCTTGACAAATAATTATGTTGAGGAAGAACTACCCTACTTTGACTTTTGTCGGTTGTTTCAACAATACATAAAGGCGCCGAAAAACCTTTATGTAAAAGTTTTCGTCCAATTGAGTAATGGAATTTTAATTTCTGAAATAGGCTTGCCACACCAGGGTTATTGCAACAACTTTACTGCTAAGGCAGGCAAAAAAGCTGCCTGTTACGCATTCACACAAAGAGGCAAAATTTTCTGCCACAAATTTAAAAATATTGTTACAACTATTTTGCTTCTTCAAAAAAACTGCACGCTCAAACAAACATTCCGTTTCGAGATGAAAAACTTGATGCGCATCAGGTTTTCTTCAGCTTCTTGATACCAAGTTGCTTTACACTAAGAAAAAGTTTATTCTTCCTCATTGGTGGTTTAATATTTGAAGCAAGTGCAAATATATATGTACATATTTATGTGCATATGGTAAGCGCACTGGATCAGAAAACATTTCTGGCAACTCGATATTTGCAAACTAACAAGTCCAGCGCAAGTTTTTAGATGAATGGACATATCGCTTCCATATTCCACCATCCTCACCTCGCACAATTTGGAAAGTTGTGACCAGATTGAGGGCAACTGGTTCCAACAAAGAAAGGTCAGTTCCGAAATTTATACAACACTTCACTTCATAAATTTTTTTTTAATTTTGTATGTTTTTACTTTTTAACTTCTCACTATGACAGAAAAGCTGACGTAACATTTATTGTCTTCCAAACTAATTCAAAATATATTTAAGAAAATAATGTAAAGAGCTGTCCAGCTCTATCACTAGCATAAAAAATATGGCCCCAATTTTTTATATTTGGTGATCCTTTGAGGCTACAGTCCACAAAAACGCATGAAATTGAAAGTAGAATTAGAAGCAAGATGGAGTGCGCTCTCTATCTTCAGTGTGTTCAAATAAAAAGGCGAATTTTTTGAGAAATGATTTTGCGGAAAATCAAACTTGGTTCTATTTCACACTTTTTCACACATTATGAACTGCTCAAGCTACTGAAACCCGCTACTATGAAAAATTAGTTAAATTTTTTAGTTTTAAAAGCGTCTGTGGAGACGGGACTTGGCCATCTCCAACCTATCACCACCTCATCCTAAAAGTTTCTTCTCTCCTATTATAATATATTATTTTTATACATACAGGGAAGGGTAGAAGTAAGTACACATCGAGGAAGTCAGTTAGATATGAGTTAGCATGGTGTGAGATCGGGGGTTTAACCCCCTAATTTTTTGTACATGGCTTTTGCAGTTAACCCTTTCTCCATGTGTACTTACTTTTGGCCTTCCCAGTATATCAAAAAGGGCATAATGATATATCCTTTGTATGAAGCTTTCACAATGCGGTAAAAGTTAAGGCCTTTTCCAACCTTAATATCCTTTCCAAGAAAATAAAGTTCTCTCTTTTCCACCATTTTGGATTTTTGGAAAGTTTTTTATTTTTTTTTTAAATTCTGATGTCCCCTGACCTCTCCAAGTGGGACAAGAGAACCTGAGGACTCCCTGCATCATTACATGTCGGAAGTGCCTAATTTGTGACAGTTTCGAAAACTCTAGTCGCGGATTTTTGATTTCTTATTTGAACACCCTGCATATATCACTTATTATAGCCATAAACAGCCAGTCCCATTAGTTGATCTTTGGTGACCTCAGCAGCTCAAACACCGATGCCACTGGTTGGAGCTTATTCCGCGTGGTTTAGGGTGCCAATGGCTATATTTGTGCCAATTTTCACAAAGATCCGTTGGATGCCGGTTGGATAACATTGTAGCATACATTTGCTTTGATAATTTACACGAGATACTCGGTATAACAAATAGTTTTAGTAGTTAGAATACATATACCTTCAACCTTCACGCAAAAAATATATATAAATAATAGTCCAGCTCCTGTTTCCAATGAAACAACTTGTTTCCTCTACAAAGATAGTTTACCATTTTATAAATATTTGTCTTTTTTGACCGCTGGAGAAGAAATAATAGCGGCACGCAACACACCTATCCTCTCATTATTTTATTTGTTTAAGAAAGACGTCGGAGAAAGCATTTGCCACTTTTAAAGAATGTCATTATAGATAGCAAATAATTGACTGGGAAGAAAATAATGTCATAAAGTTGTATGCCGTCAAATATTAAAAGTGAAATGTATTATCATACAGAAGGACATGGATAGCGCAGCACCTTATCTCCGGCATTTTATAGTAGGTACTATTCGCCATTTCATATTCATATTCGCCAAATTTAATGATATTTTTTGCAAAAGTTTCAAGCCGACTATAGACCACTACTGGGCAGTGATAGTGTCACCAATTTATCTTTTCTGTAATAAATATACAAAATTTTGAAAGTAAAATTCTGTCATTATTCCAACCAGTTTTATTATAAATATTTCACTATTAGTCAAAATTTTTATTGCTATTAGTATTATAGTATTATTATTCTAACTGGGTTTATTATTAAAATTTAATTACTCAACCGCACTGAATTATCTAACAAGACACAATGATGATAATTAAAAAGTCCTTTTGAAATTCATTCTAGTTTGTTTGAGTTTAAATATTCTAAAAAAGTTTTTAAACTAATTTTGAGATCTTTTTTTTTCTAATCAAATTGTCGAAAAAATTTCATCCGTTGAGTAAAATTGATTATGTCGGAGTAAGCATAGGCATGCATGGGTTTTGCCTATAGTAGAGAAAAAATCCTCCACCGACATCTAATTCATTCGTCCGAACATTCAAAATGAAAGGTCCATTGCTGAAATCTAACACAAAACATACATATTGACTGTTTTCGCAATAGGCTACATTGTAGGTCAAAAATTGAAATGACCTATACTAAAAAATTAAAAAAAAAATTTGGCGAATCTCTAGAATTAGCATTAAATACCTAATCTCAAACAAAATGAGATACCGCTGGGTTGCTAAATAAGTTCTGAGATCCATTATTTCGAATTTATTCGTTAATTAAATATTTTCTTTTCTGTTTCCAAATAGATTAATCCAAATTTGGGCCTCTTGTACATAGTCATGCTTTGAATTCATTGATTACCTGTTACAGGTGCATCGACTATTGAAAATCCATTTAGAATTCCGTCATTGAGTCGATCGCCACATAGTCGATTCCCATTGATCAAGATGTAGTCAAATGGACAATCTCGTACGCCTATAAAATTTTTAAGTCTGAAAGCTAGTGTTAATAAACTGCACACCTTTTGTGCTTCTGCGCACCCTAATAGATCATTTTTTAATCTAAAAATAATTTTAGTGCAATGATTTAACGTTACAGTTAGGTTGAAAAATTCCCATCTGTTAAGGTGTGCATACGCACAAAGGGTGTTCAGTTAAATAATACTGTGTAAATCAAGATAATAAAAATTTTGAATTTCTACATATATGTCATTTGACTGAATTAGTCGAATTACCAATTCCAGCTTGCCCACTTGGTATTACTAAATCACCACTCTCTGCAATCAAAATTAGACAAAATATTTATTTCCTTAGCTTATTGTATATAGCTATTGTTACATAATGTGTAGTGATCAACATTAAAAATTGGTTAACATTTGACAAGCATCTAAACATGTATTGCAAACCAGTCAAACCGAGCAGGTTTCCTTTTATGTTCAGCTTGAGACTATTTTTTCTTTCTTTGGACTGCCTCTAGCTAAATTTTGGACACTCCAAAACTCATACCACATTCGGTTCGAATCTTTGCTGGTTGGATCGATTGTACTTCAACCTTGAGTCTAAGAATAAGTAGCATGAGGTACCAGATTCGAAATATGAAAATTGAAGAAAATTGGGAGGTGGAGATATAGATAAACATGCATGTAACGTGTATGAACCTGAAGAAATATTGATAAAACATTGAAAAACTTTAAGCTTTGACTAAATTTGAAAAAGAAATTACAAAAAATTGTTATACATTAGGGTTTCATTAGGAATACAAAGAGGAAACATTGTTGCAGTCGAACAAGCGTACAAAGACTTTGGAATCAATGAGGCAGATGTAACATAATTGCAGAAGCATTAAAGTATTAGCTACGTAACATTGAAGAAACATTAATAAATGTCAATAGCTATTTATGAAGGACTCACAAAGCTTCAGGAAGTTAGTAAATAATCTCGGAAATATTAAGGAGACATGAAGGAGGATACTGCAGCAGCATCGGGAAATATTTGGTGAAGATAAAAACGCATTAAGAAAACGATCGGCAAACTAATTCTCCATTGAGAAACGTTTGACTAAAGTTTAGAAACACATTGAAAAAGCAAGTTAAACATTAAACAAACATTTCAAATCTGGTAAAATGTCGACGAAATATTGACAAAACTTAAGGGAACGTTGAGGGTAAATAGGGTAAACAGACTGCGTAAAATAATATATTTAGCCTCAAAACAAAATGTCGACCAATAGTTGGGTAGGGATCTTAAGAAAATATGCTTGGAAATTCATTGGAAAGTCATATGGAGGCAAAGTTTAGATACCTATTTCTTTAGCTATACCACTAATCGGTACATTGTCTTAAATTTATTCCAACTATAATTAAAACAGCATCGTAAAGTGGAAGTTTCTAGTTATAGCATCCACTCATAGCAAGTTTGAAATTATAAGTAAATATATTTAGACAAGCATCAATAATTGAATCGGGAGCAAAAACAATTTCTCTTATCAACCAACAGTTTAGTTGACGCAATAAAAATATTGTTCAATTAGGAACGTAATGTCAAATGAAATTTGTTTCTAGCATCTGGCAACAAAATAGATCATAGTTACTGTCCGACCAAATTAAGAGGATACCTTGACATTTTAGCAACATCAAGTTTTGTTTATTTTTTTATTGGATGCTTATGAGAGAATTTTCCCTAGCAACCTTAGAGGTATCATCCCCATTTGGTCAAAGAATATCTGCTCCGATCGTATAATTATCACCAGTTTTTAATAAAATTACTAAATATATCAGCAATTACTGTTTCTTTACACCAGCAATGGTAGGACAACATTGTTTAACTACCCAATTTTTTAACAGTAGCTCCTTTCTATATAAACAATTTAAAATGGCAAAAAATGATTACCATTTGCATTGACAATCTGGAATGGCTTGTATGTTCCGTTGAATCCTCCGTTGGTAAAAGTGATGCTACAGAATCCTGGCATTTTCTCTATGCATATAGCATAATTCAAATTATTCTAACAAATCGACGGTCAGAAAATTATAAACTTTTCAATTTGTGTTAAAAGAATACTAAGTAATTATACTATACCAAATACTGAGGTTTGGAAGGAAAATTGTAGTTGAAACTGTTAAGAGTTCCCATGACGCTTTTCTCATGTTGGAGACAGAAGGACGGTGGGGCAGTGTGGCTCATTTCATCATATTGCGTGATCTTAATTTTCCATGAACGTGTCCCAACGCCTGTTGTCATGACTGATAATTGGATACCTCTATCCGTATCCCATGTCTCCACATATACTACAAATAACACAACTGACTCAAATTTTATACCAAAATAGACTCTGTGCTAGTAGGTATCGGTAGAATGGTTGAAAATTTTATGAACTTGAACTTGAAACGTCTAAGTAAAAATCATAAGTAAAGACTTGCTATGACTTCCATTGTTGTCACCACAAAGAATTGGGATTAAGTTGTTGATATTTTGGCCATATACTATGAACCGATCCGTTTCACAGTTTCCAGCAGTTGGTTGGTGTAACTGAAACAAGAAAAGCATTCTTTAAACTCAACTAATATAACAGATGAAGTAAGTTTTCGGTATTTTACCGTAAAGACCTCAAAATCTAATCTCATTTGTCGAATAGCTGAGTTCATTTTTTGAATTTGGATGGAACATGATCCAACTCCATTTGGACTGTATATAACTTCACCGTCTACAAAGTAGCTACTGTTTTGGCTGCCTGTTCCTCCACATGAATAAGAAACTTTCAAAAGAACACAACCTTAAGGATAATTTAGTTAAGATGACTCAACTCAAGCACCTTATACTTTACGAGGACAATAATGCCATGCAGCAAAGATATTTCTCAAAAATCATGCGAAATATCAACTGTAATGAAAAACTTACAAATACAACATACTCCAAGCCCTGCAGCACATGCTATGGATCCCGATCCTCCAAGAGATGAGCATTCTTGAGAGTGGTAGCAAATCCCAGAATGTCCAGTAGGACTTATGCATTCAGTATTGTTAAACTGGATGTACGTAAATAACTTCAGAACTGAAAATCCAGGAAAAATACTTTTGATAAAAATTCACCGAAACAGTCTAACTGGCTATAGCAAACATTCTTTCAGTGGAGATGGTCTACAAGGGACTCCAAATAGCAATATACTTTGTCACATTTGGTTAAATTTTTGAAGATTGCCAATACCATTTTATAACAATTATTGATAGGCTGAGTTTCGGTGTATTTTTTGGATTTCATTTAGACAAGTCACGGAATTTACCATTAGTTCCAAACATTTGTCAATTTTGCATCAAATTCGTTGAGGAGATAGACTATACGATCATGAATACGTTTGAATCTATTTTTATAACCGTGAACTGTATTGCATTACAGGTTTATGCAATTGTCGACCTGTTTCTCGTCCTTCTCGTCACATCATTCATCACACCTTTTATATTTCAACAATGAAATGCGAAGACAGGTTAGAACAATTTCCAATTGAAGCGTAGCCTATAATGTTGTTGCATTTTTCTATCATTATAACCATTTGAACCTGGCAGAAATAGTGTTCTATTAGATATTGCGGTACAGCATTATCTAAAGCATTATCTAAATTATGTAGCGAAGCAGACGGACGGAAGGACGCGGCAATAGCATTAAGAATACTTTCCTATGATTCAAATCAATTTTTAGGGTAATTTAAGAATGCTTTCTTATGATTCAATTCAAAAATTTTGATGCCAATTTAAGAAAGCTTTCTCGTGGATAAAAACAGACACTTTGATGCTATTTTAAGAATTCATTGATATAATTCAAGGCAATGATTTTGATGATGACTATAACCTGCCATTCAAGTCAAAGTAGTTGATAATAGTCAAAATATTTTTACTTCATTAATTGGCTGTAAATCCGATTCCACTTGTTTCTACCACGTCTAGTGTTTCGAATTGGGACTGTTAAAACTTTTATTGAAAAGATATTGACAAAACTTGGCTTAAATACATGCCTAGTTTGAAACTAGTTCCGTTTTATGAATCATATTTTTGATTCAGTGAGCTCTCTAGCTAATATCGAAGATACAGAGATTGTTGGCAATCATTATTACAAATATTTAGGAAAAATCTAACAGACCTATTCTTCCTACTCTAAGTGTGATTTTTCATTTAACATTTCAAATTAGAGTTGCTGCCGATGAAAACAGAACTAGTTAACGCTTTTTGAATATTCATTTTTCACTCCCGCCTTTCTTGACTCGGTTATTTTATTTACATGTACCGTAAAAAACAATTAGTTGCACCATGTTACTGTTCAAACTCAATGTTCTGTATAATTATAGCAAAAGTATTCCTGGAAGATTTTGGTAATTGATACGTCAATCGAACGGATATTTTGTATAAGATAATGAATATAATTATTGTTCGCACGCAGCTCAAAGTTTACAAAATTTTTGAAAATTCTCTGCAATTTTATTTGGCATTTTTGCAAATAAATAATGTCGAAATGAACCTGTGAAATTTGGTTATGGGGTTTCTCAATCAACATGAAAATACTTAAGATTAGGAATTTAATATTCATTATTGACGGTCAAGTTAAACTTTGCAAAAAAAAATCTGACAGATATTGTTGCTATTGGATTAATCGGTTGTTGGTTGTAACAACCCAGCGTCTGCTCCAAGAGCAACGCCACTTTGAAAACTTATTTCAATTTTACATTTAACAGGTTACTTAGAATATATTTATACACAGAATATGTCTTAATTTTCCTTCTTAACAGTTCATCTTATNCATTTAACAGGTTACTTAGAATATATTTATACACAGAATATGTCTTAATTTTCCTTCTTAACAGTTCATCTTATTTTAAAAAATAGAGCCGTTGCGATCTAAGATTATTGCAGAATTTCACCGTAGTTACTCCAAAATTGTATTTAGAAAATAACGAATACAAAGAATTGAAGGTATGGGATAAATGCACTGTAAATATCTGTATACATATATATATATGTAGATTCTATATAAACTGATTAATTTACATTAATATTAACATTATTTATGTCACAAATGTTGATGATGAATAGAATAAAGATAAATTAATGTGCTAATGCCTCATGTGGAAATTTTTCAAAAGAAAGAAATCACAGAAGAACTTCAAATACTTAAAGAAAGTTTACTGTTTTAGAATTTCTTGCACAAGTGCACTTAAAAGAAAGTTAAGTTTTTACTTACATCTACTGTAGTTATTGTCGAATCGGATTGTTGGAAGATTTATGAGTGGCAAATTTACTCCTCCAACATGAGTGAGTCCAATACCACTTACATTTCCCTTTGTATTTTCCCCACTTTTTCGAATAATTCCAGTCCCTTTCCAAATCCAATCAGGAAAAATCATTTTTTGTACTATTTGAGCCAGTCGGATGGTTGGTTGTTTCAATTTGCCTCTATTGGTTGCTCTAACGCTGACAGGGATGATTCTAGAGTGCGTGTCATTGACCATCGGAACCATTTCCAAATTCTCAACCAATGATTCATGCGTAATGACGTCAATTTTTTTATGCTCATACTCAGAGGAAACATTAGAATATTTCTGAGTATGGAAGTTTCGTAGATGTTTCACAAGCAGATTAGTCAATTTCGTTGGATTTTTTTCCGATGCCTGTTGTTCTGCTGACCCTTCTGACTCTAAATGTGAAACCATTGGTCCAGAAGTCTCATCACTACCACGACGCCAGGTCACATTGCAAAATGAGAAACTGAACAAGCAATTCCTGTAGTTGTTCGTTTCTTGCGAATCGCTCCTGTCATAAAAATTCCAGGAAGACCTTCGTGGTAAAGATGAAGACGCACAACAGCAGCGGTAGGCTGCAAATGACGCCAGCAATATAATTAACAGAACAAATATATTCATTCTCCACAATTTTCGCTCAAAGTTTTAGACACTTTGTATACAGTATATGTCACAACGACTGCTGGTTAAAAAAAATCAATCACCGAAATCGTCGAAATACTAATGCTAACGAATGTTTCTCGATACTTTCATATTCCGTCAGATACACTGCCGAAATGAGAAAAGAACAGAATGGCTTTAGAAATGGGTCATGACATGAGTGTGAATTTGTCAAGGTTTTTGGTCTCCTGATTACTTTTGCTTCTGTAAGTTGACAAAAGAATAACTCAACAATAGTATAATGTTGAGTTTTGGCTCAACCCATTCATTTCCGTTGTTGTGACCAGTCAAGGCAACGGGACATCTCATGAGCAGACAAATTAAAGTTAAGTGGTTATCAAGACAGCTATTCTGTTCGTCTGGTTATAATAATAAGGGGAAAAAATTGATTATTAGTGGNGTTAAGTGGTTATCAAGACAGCTATTCTGTTCGTCTGGTTATAATAATAAGGGGAAAAAATTGATTATTAGTGGACTTGTACTTATTGTAATATCTCCCCATATTGTAGTACTAGCTTCCGTAATTGTTACATCAAAATTATACATAAATTTTTTATAATTTATTTAGGGAAGTGGTTTCGAGAATAATCCAAGAAAAAAATTTCGAAATGTTAATTTCTTAGGTAAATATTTCAAAAAATTCTGTTGTTGTTTATTTAATGTTAATAAAGCATTGTGCCCATTTATCAATCTATCAATTTTGCTTTGACGAACGGCGTTGCTAATTTTTTAGTGATTGGGGAGCCAGATTATAGAAAAACTTTTTGCAAGTTTTTAGTCAAAGTGGTTGGATTTTTTATCTAAAGTGTCCATAAAACTAGAACCAGAAATGAATTAATTTTTTTGGCATTTTCAAAAGGAACGACATTTTTTACATATCCATTGTTTCAGATGTAGAAGATAGGTTGGATATTGAATATCTCGTAGTCCAATGGGTCAACCGCATCGGATAAATTGTAATTGTAATTTAAATGAAATTCTTAATTGTTTATTTCTGTTTTGCAGCAAATGACTAAGTAACGTATCACTGCTCCTTTCACAGTTAGTTGTGATTCGTCGTCGCTTGTGTTCCTGGATTCTCTAATACAATAGTCGCTAATTGCCATGTCCAGCAGAAAGACGAATTATCATAAAAAAATCTAGGCAGAAAATCTTATTTAATTAAAAACCTACAAAGGGTAATTTTTATAAGAGCATTCTTGCACTAAAAACGCAAGAACATTAGCCGGAATGCAAACACAAAATTAAACAAAGCGTAAAAAAAACAATTTACAACACTAAAAAGCAGATACAATAAATAAAACTACTATAACAGTAATAATGAACTAAAACCTACAACAGAAATGAATGATAAACCGATAGAATGCATGATAACTAAAAATACAACCAAAAAGTATTCTTTAATTTTTAAAACATACAAGAATGTTCAAGTAACAAATCGATTTTCTACTAAATATAACAATGGAATTACATATTGGATGTACTACACGGCATGTTGCAATAAAAAGCTGACTGGAAAAAACTTTAAACCTATATGCATTTTTACTTAGATTTAGTTTAGGCGAAAAGTGAAAGAAAGAAAAATTTTGTGCAACAACCGATATTTTGATTGATTTACTTGCTCATGTTCAACTTAACACCTTCAATCACCCTTTTTGGAATGTCCTCATCAACTCCAATGACACGCATGCTAGCTTAGCGTGGGATTGCCCAAGACAATAAATTTTATTCTTCGAATCTNTCATCAACTCCAATGACACGCATGCTAGCTTAGCGTGGGATTGCCCAAGACAATAAATTTTATTCTTCGAATCTTTCACTCCAAATGTAGCTGCAACTGAAGTCTACTGAAAAAGTTGTATAGTAAACTATGAATTTGACATCTCTTTTCCACATTTGAAATTTGAAAGGCTGAATGTACTTTGGAGTTAAGCTTTATTTTGATACGTCAATCTTATCCTCGTGACTGCAAATTCATTTTATGTGCTGGCGAACAAAATCCTTCAAGATGGTAATTGGACTTCTTCACTAATTGTTGTATTACACGTAGAAATGAGGTTTTCTGCTAAATTTAGGAAACAATCAACGCTACCTTAATCACTTCCATGCCTAATGATTGTTAACGAAAACATCGTATTCAAAAAAAAACATATTAAAAAATTCCGAACGTCTTAATACGTTGCATACAAGAATATTCTAAACAGAACCTAGTTTAATATTAATAGAAAACATTATATCTAAGGAAACATTACTAATGACATAATAATTAACACTTTCTTAAGTTAATTTCATATATTATTAGTTCTTCATCGCTGCATTTTACATCTATTTATTTTCAGTCTTGTAACTTCGACATAAAATAACAAGAAGTATGTAATAAAACCAACAAAGAATGTTTAGGATGAGTGGAGTCATAAGAGAGCGTACCAGCGATTTGTCATTGTTATTGACAATAAATTTATGAAACAACAATAACTAAATATTATATATAAAATATGTCTTTAAAATTTTTAATTTGCATCAGATACTTTTTAAGTTTCTCAATATTTGGCTTGAGAATGCTAAATTCTTTATCAGTTCAAACAAACTCATTCATTTGGGTTCAAAAGGCTTCTAAACCAAAACCGGAAACGTACATGAATTCACTTATATATAATATCATCTATAATTCATCTATAATTCACTTATCTAATAATTCACTTATCTTAAATAGTCCTATACATATTCTAGCAAACATGAAAAAGACTGGATGATAAACCTAAACAAAAACTAAAACAAAAGTCCAACTCCTAAGCTTAAATTTAACATTGGCTATCTAATTCCTCACATTTTCGACAACTCCAATTGTTAAGACCAAACGGTCAGAAAAACAACCTCCAGAAAACAACATTCGACAAGAACGGCTTACATCACAATTATTCACCTCTATCAACACAGACACATCACAGTTACCTTTATTAAAGCTCTCACATAAGTCGTGTAACAACGGTCTCGCGACCTTCTTGCGCATTGTAATTAGTCTAGGTTNCGCGACCTTCTTGCGCATTGTAATTAGTCTAGGTTACTAAGCTAAGTTAAATTAACTTTAACTCGGACGTGAAATGAAAATGAAACAAAGTCGATTGTTTAATATCTCAGCCAACCATTGATGCCNTCACCTCTATCAACACAGACACATCACAGTTACCTTTATTAAAGCTCTCACATAAGTCGTGTAACAACGGTCTTGCGACCTTCTTGCGCATTGTAATTAGTCTAGGTTACTAAGCTAAGTTAAGTTAACTTTAACTCGGACGTGAAATGAAAATGAAACAAAGTCGATTGTTTAATATCTCAGCCAACCATTGATGCCNTTAACTTTAACTCGGACGTGAAATGAAAATGAAACAAAGTCGATTGTTTAATATCTCAGCCAACCATTGATGCCATCATACACCTTCAACCAAATTGTAAATTAAATGTGCTAACAAAATCACAAATAAAGTGTATTAACAGAATCATTGAATTAATACTTCTATATTTATATAAAATTAACAAATAATAGATGTTTCATTATTAATACGCTAACTATTCATATTATTTGGCGAAGTTGTTTCTTATTGTGAATTGTTTAAATAATTATGTTGAATAAAAGTTTATTTTTGGAATTGTTTTGTATAAAATCGCTACCTAAGAAATCCATTACGAAATTAATTGGTGCTAATTAATTCTTATTGCTCCATCCTAATGCAATTAAAAACTAGAAAATGACATGTCTATCGCAATTTGGTATAGAATTATTTCACAACGCATAGTCATTCTGATTTTTGAAAAATAATGCGCCAATTCCCGTAATTGTATAGAGCGCCTGATAGTATTAAGACTCATAGTACTTTGAGATTTTAGAAAATTTACGGGAACGAAAATGATAGAAAAGTTGTGCTAGAATTAACAGCTGTCTATTCCTCACCGAAATGTGTAAGGAAGATTATCAAGGGGACAACTAGCCTGTGTTCATAAAGTCACTACACAGTTGAGAAAATGTGTTCCCATCCCCACAACTCCTCTCAAACAGAATTTGTTTCTCTTGAGTTTGAGTGAAGAGGATTGAATTGAGGGACTATGACATTTATACATACCTCTGAGTAGATTAGAACTAGTGGGAGCCTCATAGTTTTTTCAACCAATCAGAGACCTCCAAAATGAGTCACGTTTCATAGTTGTATTAATCTCATAGTTTCATAGTCCTACAGTACTATGAAGCGTTCTAATACAATTGCGGGAATTGGCCCAATATGTTAGCCCAAAAGAAAAATACATTTTACACTCAATTCTGTTTTACATATTTTAATTTTCTATTTATTTCAAGCTAAGTAAGCAAGTAAACATTTTCATTCAAACTGCAACACAAAAAAGCTTAGCTGTTTTCGTTTAGCTTCGTTCCGTTCCACTTATACTTTTTATCGTTTCGTTTTTCACTGGTAGCGGAAACGAAACAATAAGTTTATCGGATCAATGTTTTGAAACGAATACTGAACAGTGAGTTTTGTTTCGTTTAGTTTTGAGAACGAAAAGTTGGCATCACAAAATTTTCTTACGTATATTGTGTAACTTATGTATCAAGTAGTGTAATTTTTAACTACGTGCTCTGACGAAACTTAATGTTTAACAGATTGTTAAATCGCCTTATCACTTACAGTATACAGAAAGTAAATACAAAAATCTAGAATTTATTAGCTGTCGAAATAAAAGTGTTTTCTTTTTCAACTATTTTTCGCGTTATTTAATTATAAAAAACTTCTTTTTTTTTTAATAAAAAGTGCTATACCTATAATCTTATGCGTATGGTCATTAAGCAGTTACTTTCTTTTTCACTAGACTAACTGCAGATATCTAGTAGCAGATATGCAATGTTCAGTAGTGAACATTGCAAAATATCCGAATCCACATCCGATCCAATCCATGCCCGAGCAGAAGAGAAAGTCGATAAATGTTTATAAACAACTACATACCAAAAACCTGCACATCCTTATGGATAGTCATGAGTGGTTCTTCACACATTTTCTTAGTTGTTCACTTGTTAGTCTGAATTTAAGTTATTAATGAAAGTTTCTGATGTTATTTAATGGATTGGACTTGGCGTAGTGTCGACTTGAACTTATTCTCACGAAATTTAATGACACTTGTATAGAACATTTTTCAAACATTGAAATAGGATACAGAATGAGATAAAAAACAAACATTTTTATCATGTTCTTGACTTCAGAATGTACCATAAGTAGAACCAACTAAACATTACGGTCCAAGGATTACTGAGTTTGCTTGAATAATTTTTCCGCGGTAACAAAATATTTTTTAAAAAATTTATTCTTTCCTTTTATTTAAATGAGACCAAGTGCATGATGAAAAACTTACATTTCTCATCCAACCATTTCAGCTCAATTAACAACAGACTGTTTTGCACCAAAAAATCATAATAATAACAATGACGATGAGAAGAGGAATTTCTAGTATTTCCTTTTCGTACATTCAATGTTAAGATTTTTATTTCTAACAGGCGTCCCTTTATTGTCACATTTTGATGCGCTCCACGTGAGAAATCCGTACTACCCAAGAGATTTTATGTTATAACGAAAATGATAATAATGGATGTGATACAATTTTTATGCAAATTCTGCCAAGTATTCCTTACATGATTTAAAATTTAGAAACTTTACTTAAATACGTTCTCATTTATTAATACAGTGTGGGGACCACCGAAAATTTTAATAATAACCCGACTTTTCTAGCATACATCTTTTTAACTTAAGGAAACCTAATAACAAGAAGTGTATAATGTGTGTGAGAAACTTTGCACAATCTATTACGACTGCTCTTGCTTAGGTAAAATTAAATAAATAATCAGTCATTGTATTTTGACCGCCGGAATATAATTTCGCACCAAGCGCTCAATTGCTCCTTGCCAAATTGGGAGCAATTGGGTGTAAATGTCAGAATATATTTCTAAGAGTAATAGATGAATGTATGCCTATTTCGGGTTTTTATTTTCATTTTCACACTTGGTAATTCGAAAATAATCAAATAAATTAAAATCAATCGTTATATTGGGTAAAATTAGCGACCAACACCTAACGCTCGTTTTATACAGTGCGTTCGAATAAGAAGACGATATTTTTGAGAAATGATTTTGCGAAAAAACAAAAATTGATTGTATGTCAAANGTTTTTATTTTCATTTTCACACTTGGTAATTCGAAAATAATCAAATAAATTAAAATCAATCGTTATATTGGGTCAAATTAGCGACCAACAGCTAACGCTCGTTTTATAAAGTGCGTTCGAATAAGAAGACGATATTTTTGAGAAATGATTTTGCGAAAAAACAAAAATTGATTGTATGTCAAANAGTGCGTTCGAATAAGAAGACGATATTTTTGAGAAATGATTTTGCGAAAAAACAAAAATTGATTGTATGTCAAAATATTTTTTACATCATGAACATTTCAAGTTACTGAAAATCGTTGTTACAAAAGTTTAGTTAACTTTCTTAGGTTAAAAAGTGTCGTAAGAGTCAAATTTGTGAGAGTTTTAAAAACGCTGGGGTTGAATTATCGCCTTCTTATTTGAACACACTGTAGTTCACGTGCTCTTAAGCCCGATGCAAACTTTCTCTTCTTCTACCATTACTACAACAATTCTCCTAATTATTATTACAGTTAAGAAAATTTTGATTTAACTTTGTCATTCCGTTACCTGGGCGTTCTTTTACTGATGTCCGGGGAAAATTATTTCTCCAAACAAACGATGCAAACATTCTCTTTACATTATTTACTCGTAATTTTTAAAAAGTTGAAGTTTTTCAACTTTTCGAAAACTAAGCTACGAGTGAAAGTTAGTTGTTTAAACTTTATTGTGACAGTTACCAGGAGAATGAGCAGAGAGTTGTGGGAGAAATTTTTTTCTCCAAAGGTAATTGGAAAGTATGTATTCTACCATTGGCTACTAGTAAAAGCACGGTAACGTTAAAACTTTTCTCTTCCAACGCAATGACAAAGTTTGCATCGGGCTTTAGAGTTCTTTAGCGCACATGTAGTGTGATTCAGTAATTAGAGAATCAATTCCATTTGTTTTCCATAACAACAATCAACATTGTTATCAATATTTATTAAATCACTTTGCATTTACGCTGGAGGAATGATGTGAACGAGCGTTAACATTTTTTAATGTAAGATGGTTTATTTAGGTCATCAGCATATTCCAAACGTTTTCTATATGGACCAAAGTAGTCATTTCTTTCAAGGTGTATTACGTAGGGACATGTGTAGAACGATATTATACCGATCGATTATATAGACTGTTGAAAATATTGAGCTAAGAGCTCAAAAACTGGAAAAATAAATGTCATAAAATAAAGAATCAAGTTAAGACTCTTAATTTTTAAAGGCGAGCATATGTCTTCAACCTCACTACAAAACGGGAATCCTAGTCCCAGTTAACATTCATGAGAAATAACCGTGAAATTACCATCGGCTTTATACGAAACCGGTAGACAACAACAGAACAATGGTAACACTGCCCTGAAGCACGGGATACCTGAAAACGCCAATTGGTTTCGCTACACGCACCAGTGGAATCGCACCGGAGAGTATCGATCGGATCATTGGATACCGGAGGTTACTAACCGGTGAGTTCACCAACCGTAGATTTCACCTGCCAGAGAGTTCATCCACCGAATACTTATCAACCGGATGGTGTTATACCGGTGACAGTGTACCGCATGATAGTAGAACTAGCAAGAAGAGACCAAAACGATAAGACAGAAGATGGGGTAACTCAAACCGGTAGGGAAAATCGCTAGTCCAAATCAATGCATAATAACTTAAACGCCACAATATTCCAAATTCCATCGTAAAATAGCATAAATATGTGCATCTTCTTTTTGGTTGGATCGAAACCTTTCCCTTGAATCTATTATTTGAAACTAGTCTGGCATCATAGTTGGAATTACAAATGAATAAAACGTTCCCACTACATTCAACCAAAAAGATATTCGATGAACAAGTTTAATTTAAAGCCCTTGAGTTGTAGTTAAATTATAACTACAACTCAAGAATAGAAACAGCTAGGAATTGGCGCTAAACCAAACACATACATNAGTTGTAGTTAAATTATAACTACAACTCAAGAATAGAAACAGCTAGGAATTGGCGCTAAACCAAACACATACATTAAAAATTCTATGATGCTGCTACAACGGAGTTATCGGCCTACACAGTTCAAGTGTCAATGACTTCCAAAGTACGAGAGGTTTTCCAAACCAATAATTGAAAACATCTTCCACCCTATTCCTGNCAAGTGTCAATGACTTCCAAAGTACGAGAGGTTTTCCAAACCAATAATTGAAAACATCTTCCACCCTATTCCTGAACCAATTGTTAAAATTTATTAGAATTAAAAAAAGATTAAAGCAACAAAATTCACAATCACTTCACAATCACAACTATTTTCATGAGATTTATCTTCCTAAAAATTTTTTTTCTAAAATTTTTTTTTTCCTAAGATTTTTTTTCCTAAGATTTTTTTTTTTAAGATTTTCCTTCCTGAGATTTTTCTTCCTTTGTCTAAGAGTCTAATGACAACATTTGTAGCTATGTGTAATAAAAAGTTTATAAAGTCTTGACGAGTGGAAGACGGAGTTAGGAAATTTTATTTGGTAATCCATCTGCTGGACGCTTAGTTAAAATAGCAGAAGTGGAAGACTCTGGTTCTTATTGACTTTTCTTCAAAGTGGAAGAGAGGGGCGCCTGATTGGCTGACTGTTATAAACTCCTCTCATTGGTTTTGAGAGGGTCTATTGTCCACTTCTGATTGAGAGACGAAACACAAGTGTCGAGTGAGACTTCATCTGTCTCACCTGTTCCAATTGTTAGGCATCGTCCAGTACTTTCATGAACTAGTTGTCCATCTCGAAACGACCACTTGTCTCCTCCTCGTGCACTATCACAATTTACCATAGATACTGACGAAGTGGCATCATCTGCAATGGCGCACTCTGTTTCACGTCGTAATTCACTCCCGTCACTCACGAAAAACGTCTGCAATAAAAACATAATTTAACGGTCGATGAAAAACCATCCCTTCAATTGAGCCTTATTTTTTTTTCTAACTCTCACTACTAAAAGTAATCAACAGTGGAATGTGTGGGAAAGTTTCTGTAATATAGAAGTAGAAAAAATATTCTAAAAGAATACCTGAGAGGGGTAAAGAACAGGATGGCAGGGGTACACGGACAGCTTGTACTCTTCTGAGTCAGAGTGGGCCATGTTGTCGAGACACCTCTTCTTCCTCTGGTTCTTCACTTGTCCCCATGCCTTTGAGCCATAAGACAATCGGAACTTTTCTCGGTAAACATTGTCCAGGTACCAACGAAAGCTCTTGCATTGAAGTCGGTCACGCAAGGCCACGCGTTTACTTACATCTCCAAAGTCTGCAGTCTAAACATGTCATAGACAGAGAGAAACTTAAGTTAAAAATTTAAAAGCCAGGTAAAATGAAGTCAGGTGAAGATAATAAGAAATTTACTTTGAGTTCTTTTCTATGTGAGTAGAAGATTTCTTTGAATTCGTCCATCCAAACCTCAACGAGTCTGGCGGTGTTGAGGCCATGAGAATCGACATTCCCAGGAAAGGTATACGGATGAAAGCTACGGAAAATATGACCAACTCGACTACATGGAGCAATTTCCACAAATCCTCCACACTGCCATACCTAACCCAAACTAGAAATAAACTTTTACACATAACATCTTAACTGTACTAGTCATCCGTAACTACTTACTAGTATTGCCCCGAAGCTTCGGTCCACCGAAGCTTCGGCTGCCGAATCGGCCATTTTTCAATTTTACCCAAGCTTCTGCTTCGGCTGTTGATTATTTTAGCTTCGGCGGATTTGCCGAATTACAAGCCGAAGCAGATAATGTGTGGAAATAGTTCATTTTTTCCGGAATTAATTATTATAAATTCGTAAATTATTCAATTCACTGAAATAACCTCCACTTCCTCTTCTGATTCATTCATGATTCGTGTCTGCTGATTTAATTTACTCGTATGTGTGAATTTTAACAAAAAAAAATGATAGAAATTTCTAAAGTGGTAAATATTAAGATTTAAAAACTAGTGAATGACGTAGACGTAGTAAAATCGACAACTTCTAAATGTAAGGAGAAACTCAAAAAAATTGTAATACGCATGCGCAAGTGATTCGGCAAGGCGGATCAAGGGCAGCCACTATTCGGCCGAAGCCGAATCACGACTTTTTTCGCTTCGGGGCAACACTACTATTTACATAAAGTTTTGTTTTATTAAAAAAATTTTTTTGGTATTCATTGAACGACAAGGCTCTTTCATAAAAAATCAAGTAAATTCACTAACTAGGACATGTCATCCAATTCCCATATTTTTTATTTATTGAAAATTGTTTTTCTGAAAAGTAATTTTTGAATTTGAATACTTGAGTTTATTGTTTTCTGAAACAGTTGCGAATGACTAGCAAAATATAAGTTTTTTTTACTTTACCCTGAAGGACATCTCAAGATTTTCGCCTCCCCAAAGCTGCATGTCAGAGTCGTAGGACCCAATGTGCCAAAAGAACTCCTTGTCGATGGCAAAGAGACCTCCTGCCATTGTAGGACTTCTAGTGGGGGAATGATGGGCTTTTTTACGCGCAGCCTCATATGGTGGAATGTTGATCCAGGTAAAGTGACCGCTCCAAGTGAAACCACCAATTTGAAAAAAAGCACCATTTCCTTGAGAGTATTCCAGAGTCTTGTCATCTATCACATCAATGATTGGGCACACAACGGCTCGATTATCCTCGTGGATACGTGTCAACAGCGGCTCAAGCCTAAGACCCATAATATTCATCAATGAGCAAAACTCATACCTCAAAGTGGAACTCTATCTAAAAGTCCATCAAGTGTTAATACTTTACGTTTTCTTGACATGATCTACTGGAAACATTATGACTTACAAATTTCTATACTAATCTTGATTCATTCTTTTTATGAAATTCAAAGAAAATTGATTTATAATTCCATGCACGAGTAAAAGTAAGAAAAGAAAATGATAATTTACAAGAGCACAACTCCTTACCAACTCTCTGTTGTTTCACAGTGGGCGTCTAGAAAAACAAGAACTTTTCCTTTAGCAACGTGTGCTCCTATCATTCTTGCTCGAATGAGTCCTGCCCTGCTGTTGAGTCGGAGAAGACGGACTTTTCCTGGAGTGAATTTTTTAGACAAGTACCTCTCCAACTTCCCTTTCAGCTCCTTCTTCTTACTGTAATCGTCAACTAAGACGATTTCCCGTAGAAGTTCCGGTGGTGATCTATTGACGACAGAATGAATAGTTCGCAACAAACTAGAATAGGCTTCGTCAGTGTATATAATGACCACAGTGACATCTGGTAGATCCTTCTCATATGAAATCCCGCGACATCTGTTGTGCAAAGAAGATACTATATCACACCAAATCAGTCAAACATAAGGGTAGGAATAAAGCACAGTCCGCTGATTGTATCACCCCTATGTATCAGCCCATTGCACTAGTGTTAAGATTTTTCGTTAGATTGTTAGGTTAGGATGATTTGTTAGGAAGCAATGGGCTGAAACAATCAAGCGGACGGTGTTTTACTTCGACAAACATAAGGCAATTAGAAACAGTTTTGTATCTTATCAAGAAAAACCATATAGATTTTTTTTGAACTTCCGTTCTTCAAACCTGGTTGTCTATCCCATAAACTAAATCTCGACGAATCATTACAAATGATGTAGATTGGTGTCAACTTATTTTTCCATTTGTTGCATTTTTTCTAGAGATGAACCTAAGGGCACATTCGACTCGTGGCCGAAGACCGAAGCTGCGGCTTCGGTGGGTCGCCGAAGGCCTAACTTTCGGCCGAAAAGTTTCACATTGCGCATGTTATGTGTCTATCGAAAGGTCTCAACGTCAAGAACTCATAAGGAAAAAAAAAAGAATGCAATTGGAAAGAAGACAAAATGGGATTAGATTTAAAATAAGAATATTTAAAAAATAAATAAAACAATAAAACGTCACTTTTCTGTTATGTTTTAATTGCGTGACCTAATCACCCTCCAACATCATAATCAGTTAAATGCGCGAGAAATAGTTAACTCTTCGGCCAAATCCTTGAGATCAATGGCCAGAGACCGAAGAAGATCCTTCGGCCCAAGTTTGGCCGAAGTCTTCGGTGCATCCCTAATTTTTTCTCAAAAAAATGCAATAAGTGGAATTAACAGTAATAATTATAATGTTGTTTTATTTCTTACGCAGGTTCTCTTGTGTCAGGTACTGTTCGATTGAGCGGTATAAGGTCAGAGAGTACCTTGTTGAAAGCTTCCTTCTTGAGAACTTCCTCTGCTACTCCTGCCTGTGACTCTGGTACACTTCCCCTTTCCCCTCGTGCTCCTAGGTTCCACATAGTCCCCTTCAAGTCTGTTTTAATTTCTTCGTCGTAATCATCTCTTTCCAAAGTACCACGAGCTTGTAGATCAACCTCCACATATTTATGCTCCTGCAGGACCCGAACTAAGAACTCATCTCCTAATTCTGTATACATACAAAAAAATTTGTTACTGAAATGTACAACTTTTCTTACTTTTAGATAAAATTTTTTCAAAATTACTATTTCCCACCTTTTCCATGCTCTGGTAGCTGATGAATAGGGAATTCCGCCTTCTGGTATCCACTCCGAGGAAGAAATATTTCTTTTGAAGAAAAGAGCTCCCGGTTCCACCATATGAGGAGACCGACGCAGGAGACAATGGTGAAGGAAACCTTGAGAAGGAGGACTCTCTTTCGATGGGAAGAGAAACTGAGAAATCTACGAACCATTCCACTTCATCTGTAGAGGACACGCCCACGAGCTACTACACAACTAGACATCAAATCAACAATCTTCTTCCGACAACTGCAACAGAGAAAAATAGTAGTTCAATACCTTAGATTTCAATTTCGTTGACTGACTACGAGAGTATCACCTATTTTTATCCTTCACTTCACTTATAAATCCTTTACCACTAATTTATCAATTACCTTACTTTTAGCACCAAAACTTCACCTGTACAATTTTCAACAAGGTTTAGCTTGTTTTCAATTTGTTTAAACTACGAATTGATTCGGTAGACAAACTTTTAACTTTTTTTGGTAACATGAAACGTGCTTCCGAATGTTTTTTTTTAAATGAGGATGATGCAGAATGACAGTGGAAAACTAGGTTAGCATATGGCAGCAGCTGTGAGCTAGATTTTTTAGCACAAACTGGAGAGTTATTTCAATAATTATCATTTTTATTTATTGGAAATCGGTACAGTCGACATTATTTTAACATTAAAACAAAAATCTCATTTTCAAATTATGGAAATCCTATATAAATCCTTAGAATAAAAATAAACTTATTATAAATTTTCAGTGGCCACTATTTGGTTAATTCCACCAAAAATTTCGAAAGGAAATGTGAGGTTAAAAAACAAATCTTCAGTGTGGCCAGTGGCTATTTGGTAAAATCCAACCGAAAAATTCCGATAGGCAATAATGTGATGTAAATTTTTTTTTTTAATTTTTAGTATCAATTACTTGGTCAAATTCAGCCCGTCCCAACGTAGTCCGTATTTATTATCGAGTCTGCGTGTTCCCCAAACCCCGAGCATCCTAATAGCTAGTGCAGTCAGTCATCTGGCTGACTTTTACTTTTCCGGCACATATTCTTCTATAACACTGACTAACACTTAACACTAACAACCTAACTAACACTATCACTAACTAACAACCTAACAACCTAACCAACAGTAACACCCTAACTAACAACAGTAACACTAACTAACACTAACACTGGTTATTTAGTTAGTTAGTTAGTGTTAGTGTTAGTTAGGTAGTGTTGTAGAGGAATATGTGCCGGAAAAGTAAAAGTCAGCCCAGTCATCTTGGTCCCACCCAAACAACTGTGGAGCCAAATACCCATTTCTTGGTGAGGGGAACGGGCGAACGTTTTGTTTCCTAAATTATTACTAGTGTTCTCCAAGACTCTGACTCCGGAGTCATGACTCTGACTCTGACTCTGACTCTCATGACTCTGACTCCCAGGGTTTTTGGGGGTCGGGAGTCATTTGATGACTCTGACTCCAAGGGTTTTCGGAGTCAGAGTCATGACTCTGGGAGTCGACTCCCAGACTTGGAAGTCATGACTCTTTTGAAACATGCGCACATGGGCATATGGGACTATTTTTTAACAAAATTTACATGCAAATATTATTTTGATAGTTATTTTTACAAAGAAATATTTAAAAAAAGTGACGAATTGTTTATTTAACCTGATGAAAGTGGTTTTTTAGTTTCTTGTTGTCAAGGAAACTTAGAAAATTAGCAAACTTAGAAACAAGGAAACTAAATGTATAAAANATTTTGATAGTTATTTTTACAAAGAAATATTTAAAAAAAGTTACGAATTGTTTATTTAACCTGATGAAAGTGGTTTTTTTAGTTTCTTGTTGTCAAGGAAACTTAGAAAATTAGCAAACTTAGAAACAAGGAAACTAAATGTATAAAAAAAATTCAATTTCAGACCCGATTATCCATTTTTGTATTATGTAACTCCGGAGTCGAGAGTCATGACTCTGACTCTGACTCAGAGTCAACTCCGAGAGTCGCCTCCCAACATTTAGAGAGTCAGAGTGATGACTCTGAGTCAATGACTCTGACTCCGGCCAAACTGGGGGTCATGGAGGACGCTAATTATTACTTAATTCATGCAAAAAGTGTGCTCAGATTCTACACCAGTTTGGGCCACCGAGGGTAAGTACCGAACTTTATGTATTTTATTTTTATAAGATGAGAACAGGTATTTAACATAAACACAATAATGTCTGTGCTTCTCACAAGAATGTGAAGTATAAAACTAGTTAAAAACTCCACTCAAACTTATACACACCTATCTCTCACAAAATAAACATCAATTTCTCATCCTCTCCCTCCACAGGTGAGCGATTTGAGTAAGTTAGGTACGCCGTACGTGCGGCGTACCCCGTACCTAAAATACGAGTACAGTACCGACCGAATTTTTTTAAATTAAGGTATAAGTACGGATTATTTCGATTTACTGAAGAAGGGGGTATGGACACTATATTNTAAATTAAGGTATAAGTACGGATTATTTCGATTTACTGAAGAAGGGGGTATGGACACTATATTGATTTCGATTTCGATACCTGTGACCTGGAGACTACCAATTTCGATTTCGATCACCTTGGAATTTTATATTTCCTTTCGATATCGAGGGCCAAAAAGTTATTAATTTCGATTTCGATTTCGAATGACTAGTATTGAATTTCGCATTTGATTTCGATTTTTAATTATACGGAGAATTATATTATGATTTCGGTTTGTATAGAGAACTGAATTTCGATTTCGCTTTCGAATGGAAAGGTGATTTCGATTTCGATTTCGATTTCTAAGTTATAAGTGTGTAAAATGAATATTGTTTTTGAATAAAATTAGATTAACTAAAGTTTTCCGAATGGTTCCTAGCACCTAGGCGCACTGTCTTGTATCAGACTGATGAGTAGTGAATCGATTTGATTTACCTTTTCCGTATTTCTATTTTTCTTTGGACTAGCTGACGCTAGTCCATTCTGCAAAGGATGAATGGGTGTTCGTATTTTCCGGATGTGTGAGGTCAATATACTTCCGACAAATGAAATTTTTTGATTGAGTTACCTCAGGCTCAGAAATTCAATTTCAACTTCAGATAAATTACCTTATGTAATTTAAGCACCGAGCGTCAATCATTTGAGATCACAATAAATTTCACAACTGATATTCCACACTCTTTTGATATGGGCAAGGTGGGAATGTGACCGTAGAATTCAATTAGTCTTCTCCATGGCTCTTGACTCCCAAGTAGCGTTCTCCATGACTCCCAGTTTGGCCGGAGTCAGAGTCATTGACTCTGGGAGTCATGACTCTGACTATCTAAATGTTAGGAGTCGACTCTCGGAGTTATGACTCTGACTCCTTGAATTTTGGGAGTCGACTCTGAGTCAGAGTCAGAGTCATGACTCTCGACTCCGAGGTCACATAATACAAAAATGGAAAATCGGATAGGACAATCTGAAACTAAAATTTTTTATACGTTTAGTCAAGTTTCCTTGACAATAAGAAACTAAAATAGCCACTTTCATCTAGTGTTTTCCTTGACTCTGACTCCGGAGTCATGACTGACTCTGACTCTCATGACTCTGACTCCCAGAGTTTTTGGGAGTCGGGAGTCATTTGATGACTCTGGCTCCAAGGGTTTTGGGAGTCAGAGTCATGACTCTGGGAGTCGACTCCCAGACTTGGCAGTCATGACTCTTTTGAAACATGCGCACATGGGCATATGGGACTATTTTTTAACAAAATTTACATGCAAATATTATTTTGATAGTTATTTTTACAAAGAAATATTTAAAAAAAGTTACGAATTGTTTATTTAACCTGATGAAAGTGGCTTTTTTAGTTTCTTGTTGTCAAGGAAACTTAGAAAATTAGCAAACTTAGAAACAAGGAAACTAAATGTATAAAAAAAAATTCAATTTCAGACCCGATTTTCCATTTTTGTATTATGTAACTCCGGAGTCGAGAGTCATGACTCTGACTCTGACTCAGAGTCGACTCCCAAAATTCAAGGAGTCAGAGTCATGACTCCGAGAGTCGACTCCTCACATTTAGAGAGTCAGCGTCATGACTCTCAGAGTCAATGACTCTGACTCCGGCCAAACTGGGAGTCATGAGAACACTACTTTCATCAGGTTAAATAAATAATTTATAACTTTTTTTAAATATTTCTTTGTAAAAATAACTATCGAAATAATATTTTCATGTAAATTTTGTTTGCAGCTCCATTGCCATACCTTGGGTCTGGATGACGACCAACATTCATGAAAAAAATTTACGCCATATGCTGTAACCTGATGAAATTTTATTTTTAGTTTCNGTTTATTTTTAGTTTCTTTTTGTGAAGGAATCTTGCGATAAGTAATAAAAGTGAAAAAAAAAGTAAAAAACATAGTCCCATTTGATCATTTGCGCATGTTTCAAAAGAGTCATGACTGCCAAGTCTGGGAATCGACTCCCAGAGTCATGACTCTGACTCCCAAAACCCTTGGAGTCAGACATCAAATGACTCCCGACTCCCAAAAGCCCTGGAAGTCAGAGTCATGAGAGTCAGAGTCAGCGTCAGAGTCATGACTCCGGAGTCAGAGTCTTGGAGAACACTAGTAATAATTTAGAAAACAAAACGTTCGCCCGTTCCCCTCACCAAGAAATGGGTATTTGGCTCCACAGTTGTTTGGGTGGGACCAAGATGACTGACTGCACTAGCTATTAGGATGCTCGGGGTTTGAGGAACACGCAGACTCGATAATAAATACTGACTGAATCTGAATTTTTCTATTTAATGGTAGAAGTAGGTTACGAATGACTCTGATTTAGTCACTATGAGTCACGTGACTGACTCAGATTTCTCGGAGTAACTGATTTTGAGTGACTCTGACTCAGAATAATAAGCGCCATTGAATTGAGACGCTCATTAGAAGTGAACCTGTACCATTAGAAATCTATATGGTATAGTGACATCTGAATATGTCACGCACATTTTCCTCCGACTTACAGTTGACAGAAAGTATTCAGTGTAAATATTGCAGGTGAGCTAATTGAGTTTTAAATCTGATCAAGAATGAAAGAGTTAAAACTGTATTTCTGAGTGGTTAATCGAGAAGATGTTAGGTAACTAACGTTTTATTTAGTAGCACTTTACTTTAAGTTCATCTGTTAATTTTACTGTACAACGAAGGAAAGCTATTTTTCTTAAATTCTTTTGAATCTGAGTTAGTAAGTCATGACTCATGACTCTGCGTCATGATTGAAGTTAGTTAGCACTACGCGGTAAATGCATCACATCTACCACGGCTACCCACCCTTCATTTAACCTGTTAGAGGTCAGAGCAGGTTTGAATACATGATTAATGGTTACATGATTACAGTGATTATGATTCAGATTACTAATTTGTAATCTATAATCACTTGGGTTTGATTACGGATTCGCGGCCGTGTAAATCATAATCAAGTAATCAAAACCGTAAATAATTTCAAGTGATTACATGATGACATACTATTGTTATGATGAACAACCGAAAACAATGCGAGAAAACGTGTCATACAGGAATTCTTTTCCTTTTTATTCTTGCTGTAACAAATCATTCGAAATTGTTTTATATTAAAACAAATTTTTTCTGTCTTTGGTTTCTACTTTTCTGGACTTTAAAAGTGGAGTAGCGTAATCAGTTTTAAATAGAAGGGTTCTACCAATAGCGTGCGTGGATTTGCGTGAGATTGTGTAAGGTTCCTCTTTTATGTGAAATTGTGTGTTTGTGTAAAAACCGATGGGAGATTTTACGAAATTGTATCCTCTCTCATTGGTTAGAGTCACTAAACCCATCCCACTTGAGTGAGATTGTGTAAAAGAGGAACCTTACACAATCTCACGCAAATCCACGCACGCTATTGATAGACCCCTAGTCTTTTTTTTAATTATTGATCCCACACCTGAAATACAAAGTTTTTCGTATGCTTCACCAACTGACGACAGTGGCAGTGTAGAATTTGAAAAATTGTATCAAATATTAGATGGCAATTACAGTGGAACACGCTTATAAGACCTCCCGATATAAGACCAATTCGGGTATAAGACAAGTTTTGGCGCACTTGATATGGAACAATGTATTTGGCACAAGGAAATATCGCGCTATAAGACCAACGGTTATAAGACCATAACGGATATAAGACCTGAATTCAAAGCCCAAGTTCGTGCCAGATTGAACTTATATAAGACAAGACATGCGTAATCTCGACATTTTACTTTAATCTTATTCTGGAATCTAAACATGCACTAGTGTTTACTAAATGCCTTCTACAAATTTACTTTCTACTTTTGACGTAACCCTAGAATCACCGTCTTTGTCTATGCACATGGACACTTTTTCAGTGACTAAAATCAATAACACGTGGTTAGTACACACTGGTCAAATCATACTTCGATTCCTCTAAAATGAAATGTATTTTGCATCGAATAGATGTCGGAACAGTCAAAATTTACGTTATTCGAAGTTATTGTTGATTATCTGCACCCTGGAATGGTTACGTAGGTGTAAACAAATGGAACATTCTTTACGTCCCTCCCGTGTCCAGACTCCTGGACACCAATTAATACTGACCCGCTTTTGTCCATAGGCACGGACACTAGAAGAAAAACGTTACATAGTTGACAAATTTCAGTGTCTACCATTCAATTCACTATTCGGGACAGAAACTGATTTAAAAATTATTTAAACTTCCTCCTTTCGGATGTTGCGGATAGCATATCCGGCAAGTATGCCGAATATCGGATATCCGACAGGCCTGCCGGATATCAGATATCGGCGTTTTTTGATTGCCGGATATAAAATATCCGCAGCGGATATCGGATATCCGGCGCAGATATCCGGTGCGGATAACCGGCGTGCTTGCTTGCTAAAGTTCGTATTGCACATAATTTTCATAAAAATCGAAATGCGTTTCGACTCACTTCACGCGAAGGTGCAAAACTCAATAAAATAACAAAAGTTCAAAACATTCCGGTGTGTTCAATCATCGATTATTTTGATAGAGTTGACAAGAAGNGACGTGGGCTGTATGAATACTTTTGTTAACTATTTCCAATTCACTCGTGGATTCTGTAATCAATTTTATACAATTTCAATTTTAACCGATAGATGCATTATTAATGTTAGGCGAATAAATTATCTCTATTATTGATTAGGAAACATTTGTTCATCGGATGGTTATGCTTCTGATGTATACCTAAATGACATAAGCAATGCGTTGTCTATTTATGATATTGCAACAGCGTATTTGAATGATGCAAACGCCTACACAGTCAGTCCAGTTGGCCAAGACGTGTATACAAATTCCTACACAGGCAGTCCAAGATGATCGGCTTTGTAGCTATGTTACCTTATGCAGATTTTTTTGGAAAAGTATAAAGCAGCAACCATATTGTCTTTTGGGGTAATTAATATTGTAAATGAAAGACACAATTTTCGAGAGTAAAGTCACGAGCCATTGACCCTAGCCGCTCAAAACTACGTCAGTAGTTTGATTTCAAAAATGGGTGATGCAAATTCCTACACAGGTAGTTCTACATGAGATAAACCGCATAAAATTTAACGTGTAGGGGCCCCTTCGACAGGATTAATTCAATTTTTAATGCTATATTAATGGGAATTGGACATTTTTCCTCTAGCAAGGGCCTTCTGTGCCATATAACCTTTTGGCCTGGTTTGGCTCCTTAGGAAGCAATGGGAGGGGTTAGCTTTGTGATTAGCTAACCCCATACACAAATGTCATCAACTTATAAGAAACTTAATAAGTCACGTATAAGAAACTTACTCATACAAGGTCCTATCTCGTCCACACCGCGACAACAAACGCCTCAGCCGGTCTTCTAGTAACCTCGATAAAGATTCTAGTGTAAAATTGAAATAAATTAAATAAATGAATAAAAATTTTGAGTATGAAACTCATCCGTCTGGCCCAATTCTTTTCAACTCCCGCAACACCACAAATCTGAGTGGGAAAGTTTAGTCTGTTTAGTTTGAAGCACACTTGTAACTTACACCACTACACATCGAAATCAGACTCCAGATTTTAATAAAAATCTAAATTCAACGCTTCTAAAAATTCCAACTCACAATCAGAATCGAAGTAGACAATAGCCATTTGAAATAGAAATGAAGTCGAAATCGATGATTTTAAAGAACCACGAAATCTAAAGCATAATTCATAATTTTAAATAGTTTACGAAGTGTAAACGATGATCATGGTCGCCATTTTGTTACTATTTACGAGCTGTTGCCGTTTTAGTTTACCAATTTGTCTCAAAATAAATTTAATTCCAACAATTACATAAATAAAGATAGATTTTATTAAAATGAAAGTTTTTCTGAAGCCATGTCTATCTTATGAATGAAATGGAATTTTATTTACACATGACACAATTAAAAATGCAGCGATACTTTATTAGAGACTAATATGAGTTCGGTGATTCCAAATCTGACGGAAGTTGGGACCGGAAATGAATACAGAAAAAATTATGAATTTTTGAAAATTGTGGAAATGTTGTTGGAAAACTACAGGATTCTGTTGTTATTAGGTTTTTTGATGCCATTTGGAAGTTATGTTGTTAGATTGAGTGAGACAAAAAGTATTTCTACACTGGAACATGGTTCTCCTTATCTCACAGGAGAGATTTTAACTCACATTTGTCTCTGGGGATCAAAGCCTCGTTTGGCTACTGTGAGAGTACGAGTCTCCTCACATCTAACCACAAGGCGATGCAGAATTATTTCCACAGTTATATTTTTTTCTTGTCTTGCTTTCATTTTTGAACAATTTTCAAAAATTGATAACTTTTTTCATTTTCATTTCTGGTCAAAATTTCTCCAGATTCGGAATTATTAGTCTACATGATATTAGTCTAGAAAAAAAGTTTGGTCTAAATCGGAAAGTGGTTGAACAGTGCAATTTTTCCCTATGTTATATAGGAAGAAAAAAACACTCACTGACAAATGGTATGGAACAATGAACGTAGTTGAGCTACAATTTCATAAAACATGTTACGACAACAATGAACGAAGAAAAACCTTGTGATCAGCGCTTGCGCCCCGTAAGCCTCTGGACATATTGGAGGTTAATATGGGGGAAAAACGGGTACTTGAACTAAAAATTTATTTTGGAAAAAGATATGGGGTTATTTGGCTCGATTCGGATACCTACTGTAGATGATAATATGCCCAAGGAATACTAAAAGCCATATAACCATGCAAAAATATTCGCCTAACAAATTTATGGATAGAAAACGCGTGATCAGGGTATGCCCACCGTAAGGCTTCAGAGGGGATCTAAATGGATCTAAATCCATGATTTTAAGTTTCTCAAAATCGAAATCCAAGACATTTCAGGCCATCGAAATTAAAATATACTAAAAGATCCGGAGATAAGTTTCAAGCATGTATAATAAAACGGAGTTTGTCTTAAAATAGACAAAGTTTTATACTTAAAAAAAAGTATAATTCATAATTTTAAGGTGCTCGACTACGAAATCCGCTGTTCGAAGAAGATCCAAATTCAAATTTAATTCAACTTTTCAGTCGAAATTGAAATCGAAGTTTAAGTCTCGGTACAAACAGTAAGCTAAATCAAAATTCAACGTTAATCATTCGAAATCGAAATGCAAAACTACTCAGTCATTCGAAATTTTGAATTTAGATTTCGAGCTAATTTAGAAGTGCACGGTTTGATAATTAGGCAATAAAAACTGAGAGTTAATTGAACAAAGTCAATAAAATAACAAAAGTTCAAAACATTCCGGTGTGTTCAATCATCGATTATTTTGATAGAGTTGACAAGAAGGATCAGTGTAAATATTGCAGTTAAGGTAATTTAATTTTAAAACGGATCAAAATTAAAGAATAATTTCAAAAATTTATTTAAGTCTTTAACCGAAAAAGCAGGTAACTTAGCTTCTTTGTATCACTCATTTTGAGCTTTTAATACGCATTATGCTCATTTTACTGTCAAAAAAAATATATATATAATTTCTGTGAATCTGAGTCACTGCGTCATGACTCTGAGTCACCTGACTCTGACTCAAGCTTCAGGAGTGATTCTACATGAGTCACTGAGTCATTAAAATTTATGACTCTGACTCACAGTGTGAAAATGGAGTCAGTGAGTCATGACTCTGAGTCACCTGACTCTGACTCTGAAGAAAGTGGGAGTCATTTGGAACCCTAGGTAGGAGTGAAAAATCAAATATCTACAATGAATGTTTCAGAAGTTAAAATTTTTTGAAAATTGAGGTGTTTTGTTTTGCTTTTCAAAAGCTCATCTCCTTTAGTACAACATTTGACAAAAATGTAGAAAAATAATTGTTTCGAAGATAAACTTCACAAATTCTTAAGACCACTGCTTTCACAGCAAAGACTATGGCACAAAATTAACTTCCAGCTTTCTTAAAAATCCGTGGACCACTGTATTATGCTGTTAGAAATAGTCTATATGATATAATTACAGATATGTGGAAAAGAATTATTTAAGTTTATGCTGATAGCTACTTCTCAAAAAATTCAATATTTAGTTCCTGATCCGAATGTTATTTCGTCAAAAACAGCTTTACTTCTACTTTTATAATAATTAAAAAAAACTTTTTAGTTCGAAAAACAGCAAAGTTAGAGCGAGATTGTCTTGTATAATTAAATTTCTTGCGATTGCTTCTATAATTGGCAAAAATCTAACAATTTTATGTGAAATTGAAGCGTAGTAGTAAGACTGATAACTTTATGTCATTATACTGAATAAACATTTGTGTCTCATTCAATATGACAGTTGATTGTTATTTGCTGGCATGCATAGATAACACTTGTAAATTACTTAGCAAATTCTAAACCAATTTGGATAAATCTAGCAGAACTGCTTTGATGCTTGTTGACAGAATATGAAAAAGGTTAACTAAAAGAGCAACTGGTCTTGTGGTTGAAAAGTTGACATTTATGTAAATGGTAACGTTAAAAAATAATATTGATACCCTATCCACACTTTTATTTTTGAGCTATCTATTTTTTCCAAAGAAACTGTCGAAATATTGAAAGTCTTTGCATTACTTTTTTCGTGTTGTTCTTCCTGTCCTAATACAATTCGAATCAGTTTTTCTATGTTTCTAATTAACTATTCAGTTAATTCAACAACTTGATTGAAAACAATTTGCTTTGTTTGAAGATAGGATAAAAAACTAATTCACTAGCAATTCACAGGATATTGAGTTGTATATGTTTTCAATTCCTCTTTGGTTGTGACACAAATCCCATCGTCGGAAGTTCTCAATAAACTTGCTAGACCTCCGGCTCTGTCGTATGCCTGCCAGTACTCATCAGACGACTCCTTCCAGCCAACTTTTTCTGCACTACGTAGCTCTGCTTCAGGGCTACCAGATGTAACATAACCTTACATATTTAAATTTTATCGAACCAGAATTTCATAATTTGGATACTTACGTATCACCAATCGTTTCAAATGATCTTTCAACCCGTGAACCAAATACCGAAATTTTAGCTGCAGCTTGGGCACAAAAGTCTATATTCCGTATCGACAATTTCAAATCAGAAACACCTGCTAAGTTGCTCCAGAACATTTCATTCTTGAGCTTATGAGGACAATACCTAAACATTATAGAATTTTGTACATAAATTAAAAGTCTATTAATAATCTCGGCTTTGCAGGTTACCAGCGTTCGGAAATCGCTTTAATTTGAAAGAGAGAATCTATTGCTCCAGCGAAAATGTCATGGTAGATCACAGTCTCTCGGAAATAGTCAAAACAGTAGTTATGCACAAAATCAAAAACTGCCCAGGCGGCTTCAATAAATGGATCAAATTTAGGGAACCGGTAAGATTTTGGCTCCACTTTGTATCGTAATTTCAACGTCTCTTTATCACTCTTTCCTTTCAAGTGAATCCTGTCAATCTGTATGAAATCAAAATGCAACCTTAGATTTAATAATTTAGTACTAATTTATTATTTTTTAAGTCTGAATAGCGTGAATATTTTCAGAGACACTAATAACTATTTTAAAAGATAGATTTTAAGGATAATAGCTCAAATAAACCGCTGTAAATAGGATAATCATATGTTGCAATGCTAAAACGTACGGAAAAAGGTGATCTGTAGATCGATAGGGAGGGCTGTCGGGTGGTAGCTAGGGAGATGTGGCGGTAGGGAGACCGAAGTAACGCCTGAGGTTGAAAAATNAGGGAGGGCTGTCGGGTGGTAGCTAGGGAGATGTGGCGGTAGGGAGACCGAAGTAACGCCTGAGGTTGAAAAATTCCCGGGGTCGGGTCATGATTAGGTTCGGATAATGTCGGGGCTAGGGTAATGCCTGAGGTAGGGTAATGTCGAGGTCAGGTCATGCCCGCGGTCCGGTAATGTCTGGGGTAGGGTAATGCCTGGCATGTTGTAAGGTCAATATCAGATAATGTCTAGGGTTGCGTAATGTCGGTGGTTGGGTAATGTCCGAAGGTAATGTCTGGAGTATGGTAATGCCTGACATGTTGTAAGGTTGATGTCGTGTCATGTCTGGTCTTGGGTAATGTAAGGGGTAGAGTAATGCCAGGAGCAGGGTACTGTTAGGGGTAAGGATATATCGTTAGGTTTTTAGGGTTGTTAGTATTAGTATTGTTAGGTTGTTAAGATGCGCGGAATTTAGTTTGAGGCATGGGATATTCCGTATCTTAGTGAAAACCCATATCGGTCCATCCTTTGGTTATCGAAATTTTCGAGTTATTATTTAATATTTAAATTACCATTAGGCAAAGTTGGAGTTTCGGGAGAAAAATAAAACAACTAGGTCAGAGTTGACGGATATGGACCATCTTCGAACTTGTCTGTCCCTAGTGCATTGGCTATCTATTAGTGAAAACCGAATCTCAATCCGTCAGTTCGTTTTTGAGTTAGCGCACCGACAATGGGACGGACGGACGGACAAGACAGATCTATAATGTGTTTGCAACACGTAACAAAGTTTTTGATATACTATTCCCTTCAAACTTTGTTGTACCTAAATCGAATCGGTCACCGTGTTTATTTATTTGATTACTTGAATGAATCACTAGTGGCAACATGCAATTGCTACCTGGCCGACATAAGTCGGCACTTTTTAACCAATTTTATCTTCTGGAAGTACGATTCTCTGCTGTCTGCTGTAAAAATTTTATCTTTTATTATGTTTTTCTTAAGTAGTCTTTCAGTTTTCTTTAACCTTACTTTAATGGAACATTGAAAACCTTATGAAACCCAAAACAAAGCCCAATGCATGGTTTCCATTACTAGCCTAAGATGATAAGATGGTAACTATTGTAATGGAAACGGTTACAGTTGCTACTATTTTTCTGCGTTTCTATTATCATCATGTTTACTTAGTTACTAACCATCTTATGTGCGTATGATGGAAATACGATAGTAAAAATAACTCATTTTGTAATATGGAATTGTAGTAACCTGGTAACTTCCAAGGATTGGTCGAGGAGAAGTGAGGCTTTCACAATGATTTTCTCCTACAATGTATGAGTTGAATTTGATTTTCAAATTCTTGTTTCTCCCGATCCTTTCAACTCTCGAACTCTTTAACTTGGCCCTCCCTTCCCAATGCAATTCTCAAACATCTCAACTCGGCCCCGTTCCACACTGATTTTTTTACCCAGATAGAACGTAGTCATTAGAAAAGCAATAGCCATAAGCACATACACGCTATCAGTCTTTGTATTAGGGAGAGAATTGGCAATTTAAGAAGGTTGGGCTTNGGGAGGGCTGTCGGGTGGTAGCTAGGGAGATGTGGCGGTAGGGAGACCGAAGTAACGCCTGAGGTTGAAAAATGCCCGGGGTCGGGTCATGATTAGGGTCGGATAATGTCGGGGCTAGGGTAATGCCTGAGGTAGGGTAATGCCTGAGGTAGGGTAATGTCGAGGTCAGGTCATGCCCGCGGTCGGGTAATGTCTGGGGTAGGGTAATGCCTGGCATGTTGTAAGGTCAATATCAGATAATGTCTAGGGTTGCGTAATGTCCGAAGGTAATGTCTGGAGTATGGTAATGCCTGACATGTTGTAAGGTTGATGTCGTGTCATGTCTGGTCTTGGGTAATGTAAGGGGTAGAGTAATGCCAGGAGCAGGGTACTGTTAGGGGTAAGGATATATCGTTAGGTTTTTAGGGTTGTTAGTATTAGTATTGTTAGGTTGTTAAGATGCGTGGAATTTAGTTTGAGGCATGGGATATTCCGTATCGTAGTGAAAACCCATATCGGTCCATCCTTTGGTTATCGAAATTTTCGAGTTATTATTTAATATTTAAATTACCATTAGGCAAGACAGATCTATAATGTGTTTGCAACACGTAACAAAGTTTTTGATATACTATTCCCTTCAAACTTTGTTGTACCTAAATCGAATCGGTCACCGTGTTATTTATTTGATTACTTGAATGAATCACTAGTGGCAACATGCAACTGCTACCTGGCCGACATAAGTCGGCACTTTTTAACCAATTTTATCTTCTGGAAGTACGATTCTCTGCTGTCTGCTGTAAAAATTTTATCTTTTATTATGTTTTTCTTAAGTAGTCTTTCAGTTTTCTTTAACCTTACTTTAATGGAACATTGAAAACCTTATGAAACCCAAAACAAAGCCCAATGCATGGTTTCCATTACTAGCCTAAGATGATAAGATGGTAACTATAGTAATGGAAACGGTTATAATTGCTACTATTTTTCTGCGTTTCTATTATCATCATGTTTACTTAGTTACTAACCATCTTATGTGCGTATGATGGAAATACGATAGTAAAAATAACTCATTTTGTAATATGGAATTGTAGTAACCTGGTAACTTCCAAGGATTGGTCGAGGAGAAGTGAGGCTTTCACAATGATTTTCTCCTACAATGTATGAGTTGAATTTGATTTTCAAATTCTTGTTTCTCCCGATCCTTTCAACTCTCGAACTCTTTAACTTGGCCCTCCCTTCCCAATGCAATTCTCAAACATCTCAACTCGGCCCCGTTCCACACTGATTTTTTTTACCCAGATAGAACGTAGTCATTAGAAAAGTAATAGCCATAAGCACATACACGCTATCAGTCTTTGTATTAGGGAGAGAATTGGCAATTTAAGAAGGTTGGGCTTAGGAGATCATTCAAACACTTCAAAAAAAANACGTAGTCATTAGAAAAGTAATAGCCATAAGCACATACACGCTATCAGTCTTTGTATTAGGGAGAGAATTGGCAATTTAAGAAGGTTGGGCTTAGGAGATCATTCAAACACTTCAAAAAAAATCTATTACGATTGAAATCTTTTAGTGGAACGTAGTGTAGTTACTAAACTAGTTTCCATTAGGATAGNCTTTGTATTAGGGAGAGAATTGGCAATTTAAGAAGGTTGGGCTTAGGAGATCATTCAAACACTTCAAAAAAAAATCTATTACGATTGAAATCTTTTAGTGGAACGTAGTGTTCAATGATTTGATCAAAGGTAATCCTATGATCGTAATGGAAACTAGGCATAAGTCACATTAAAAATTTCTAAACACAGCCTAAATAAAATTATTAAGACGAAGAAATACTCTTTAAAGTTTTCTTAAAATGCGTGCACATCCGTATACAATTGCGTAAACATTTGGTGACATTTTCTTTNATACTCTTTAAAGTTTTCTTAAAATGCGTGCACATCCGTATACAATTGCGTAAACATTTGGTGACATTTTCTTTTCTTCACCAAAAAAAGAAAGTTGACTGAACGCGAAAAGGAAATAGATGTGGTCATCCTTCTATAATAATCATCAAGAAGATGCAATGATTTTCTTCCCATTGTTTTCTTTTGGCTGGGAAGAACCAATGAAATAGGAACACTTAAATTTCCCAACAGGTGAAAGCAGCCGCTTAGTCCTATCGTCAGTTAGGGTGTACCGACAACAAACATAATTGACCAATTACCTTTGCTTTGTTCGAGCACCTTGTGCCAGTAATTAGAAACGACGTTGAGCTATTTTGATCTAAGAGACAACTCTCTAATTTTGATTTGATGATATTGAAGTGACGAACGGGAATTTCCTGCAGAGGTCCTGTATGAATTACCGTATGGAGATACCTGAGAGCTTTGTTCACTTGAATAAGAAACTGCTCTTCTACGTAAGGCTCTCCACAGAAACGCATNTGGAGATACCTGAGAGCTTTGTTCACTTGAATAAGAAACTGCTCTTCTACGTAAGGCTCTCCACAGAAACGCATGAGAACAGTTGTTGCATATTCCAAAAGTTCATGTATGCGACTTGTTTCCATGTTGACATCAGAATTCCCCAATAGCAAGTAATCAAAAAGTTTTTCAGAAATTCTAATCTGTTCGGCCGCTTTTTCATCTGAACATGTGGAAGACACTTGATAGGAATACTCGGGTAACTCCTCTCCAGTCGGTGAGAAAACTCCTGGTTCAACATCCCCAAAACACTCGTTGATGCAAGTAGGGTCACCTTAGAACAATTAATTGTTATAGAAATTAATTCCAGTAATCACCAACGCTATTATAGGCATAAAGTAAAGATACTACCGGAAATTACGGCCTGAAAAACACGACTTGGAATTTACCCTCGGTAGAACATAAGGGCTAGGGAAATCGCAACCTCATATCAAATTTTCAAATTTATTTCTAAAGTAACAAAAAAAAATTGTTTTTTGCTATACTACTTATTCAAAATTAATAAAAGAAATAAAACATTTATCTTTCCAGGTAACAAGTGGATTATTATAAAGCAGTTACCTCATGATAGTTACAAAACTAATCAGTCTATACCCCGATAAAGTGATTAAATTCCAAAAAACTAATTAGTCTACCTCGATTAAATTAGTTGATCCCTTGCTNCTACCTCGATTAAATTAGTTGCTTGTGACACAATAAAAACAAAATTTCTTCACTGACAAAATTTATGAAACTGATATTATCTAGCCCGAGTGGACCAAATTAAGCAATTTTTCCTATATCATACTACCAATTGTAACATATATTACTCAGTCATTTGAATCTATTCCCTCTTCCCGCGNTTACCTCATGATAGTTACAAAACTAATCAGTCTATACCCCGATAAAGTGATTAAATTCCAAAAAACTAATTAGTCTACCTCGATTAAATTAGTTGATCCCTTGCTTGTGACACAATAAAAACAAAATTTCTTCACTGACAAAATTTATGAAACTGATATATCTAGCCCGAGTGGACCAAATTAAGCCAATTTTTCCTATATCATACTACCAATTGTAACATATATTACTCAGTCATTTGAATCTATTCCCTCTTCCCGCGNCAATTTTTCCTATATCATACTACCAATTGTAACATATATTACTCAGTCATTTGAATCTATTCCCTCTTCCCGCGATGACTAATTTGGTCTATACCTCAGGCTTCATTTTTTTCCGGTCATATTTTCTATTGTCCATAATTTCTATAAGGTGTATTTTCCATAAGTCTTATTCTCTTTAAGCCTAACTTTTTAGGCCGTGATTTCACATCTGTATTTTCTTAGACCATATACAGGGAGTCTATACATTAGTGTCCCTATAGCCGAGGTGCTTTCGTTTTTGTATGCTTCTCCCATTCATTCCACTCACTCAAATGTCGAAAATGGT
>NIPM01000055.1:670530-784766 GCA_002738285.1 Holacanthella duospinosa
CACCAAGCTGATACTTACTGGCAACAGTCAATGAATCTTTGATTTCTCCTCCATCGTCATTGTAAAATATCTTTTTAATCTAGAATAAAAAAAGTATGTGGTATATAAAAAAAAACATTTTTTTTTTGTGAAATTTTGTCGTTTTACATCAGCAGGCTGAATTTTTTGCTTCTCTATGATGTTTACTTTCTGGATACATCCATCTGTTGCATAGTATGGCCTAAGTCAATACAAATCAAGAAAGGAAAAAATTTAATTCTTTATAAATTCACTTGAGATTCTTACGCATTTGAAGTGTTAATGGTATTGGTGATATAGAGACAATTTGAATTGATGGGTTTGTTGAAATATACACCAAATGGACATTCCTTTGAGGAAACTTAAAAAATTTTAATTCATATAACTTATATTAATACTTTATTTACATTTTTTTGTAAAAATTTCTCACATCTATGTGGTCCTTTGTAGCAAAACCTCAACTCAGGATTAATTTTGTTAACCGAAAATGCTAAAAAACAAAACAAAATAAACCAGGATTGCAGATTCATTGGAGACAATTCCAAAATTGAATAATATTTTATATTTTATATTCGACGCTAACAGTAAGAGAAATGACTGTTTGAACAATGAAATATATTTTATAAATTAACAAAACAAGCGTAATCAATATACTTTAAAACACTTGCATTCATCTCTTCCTACTTTCATATTTCTTCAAATCCACTCCTTTGTTATTGACAATTTTTCTACAGCTTTCGTTTATGATTATCACGTTAGTCTTTAATTGTTAATAATTTTTTTTTCAAATTACTCAACCCCTTTCTTACATAATGTGGAGCAGGAATGCCTTTAGGGGTTTTAAAGAAATTTGGGTTTTGTGGGTTTTTCTGTTTTGCTAAAAACCAAAACCAGTGAAACCCCAAAACCCGGATATGGCGGGTTCTCAAAGCGAAGCATCAGATTACCTTACCCTCATCTAACATATATTTATCTATGGTTTAACTTTAATTCTGTCAATCAGATTTATTAATTTGATAATGAATACCATTTATTACCAGTAAGTAAAATGAGGCTGTAAAACGATTTACAGCGTATTGAGACGACGTAACTTTACTCTTGGTAACCATACTTTGAAATAATGTCTCTCCCCTGAGCACATTTTAGCCACTAGTAGGTCTGTAGAATAGAATTATTTAGATGATCCACGGTTTCGAGTGGTAAATACGAAATTGATGACGGCGTGCAAGAAAACTTTATTTAATATTGCTTCATTAATTGGGGTTTTTTATTGCACTAATTCCGTCCACTTGTGACTCAACCTAATACATTATGAGAAATGTCTAATGATTTATAGGAAACAGCTAATTTTCTTCCAAGTGTTATACTTTTAGTGCTACTTGAATTGAAATTACAGTCGAATAAATTAATTTTAAAATTATGTGATACGAAGTTACTTTTGGTATCTAGTATGCATACGTTTCGTTTCGTTTCCTTTCGTTTCGTTTTCCAAAACAAACGGAAAAGAAATGAAACGGATTAGATAGAAACGAAAATTAAACGGTATAAATGTAGGCATAAACGGAAACGAAACGAACCGAAACTGAAACGAAACGGAAAATGGTAAAAAATCAGGTTGAGCAAATTAATTTATTACTGCATAATAAATACAAATATAGTTTGGATTGAATCCATAATCTACTCTTTAAATTAACACTTGCTCCTACACTATTTTCGGTTTCTCAAAATGTTTGCCACTACAGCCTCTCTAAACCTAGTAAGACTCTCTTTTCTTTTTAAACGAAAGCCAACACTTAAGAAAGGCAATTTCGCTAATAGTTTCCGCGCACAATTTTTTTCGTTTGTTCTGCAGAATTTCTGGAACAAATTAAAAAAGCCACTCAACAGGAACCCCGGTGCCCAAGACTGATAAATAATCTCGAGCCTTTTTGGATAAAGTCTTATACTCCATTTCATGAACCTAGAGTAGAATTTAAAAATTGCTTATCCAGATTCTACAAATGTTTCGAAATCAATAGGTTTATCCATTTATTCTAACGTTTAATGAAATAGTTGTCTAAACCTTCTATCGTTAATTATTTCTAAAATTAATTACCTCGTGACTCGCGACCAAGTCTAAGGTTCAACCAATATTGAATCTTTTGAAAACATAAAATTCTTTCCAAATCCCGTAACCTAATTTTGCCCAACTATGAATAGGAGTTGGGGTGGGTGTATTCGAAACATAAATAAACCTGTACTGGTGGGATTAATGGGAGTACAAAAGTGTAAGCAAGATATATCAAGTCCACTTTACAAGTTTTACTAGAAATGACAAATTTTTTTTAAAGGTAAGATTACCTTGTCGCACACCCACGTGACCGTTTTTCGTTTTATATTTCAGTTCGATTCGTTTTTTACCCAAAACGGTAAACGAAACGAAACGAAACCTAACAACCTAACAACCTAAAAACGAAAACGAAACGGAAAACTGTTTTTAATTTCGTTTTAAAACGAAACGGTTGCAACACTAGTCAGCATTGTATAAATACTCGATTTGTAACTTTTTGTAAGTTAGTACTGTCAATTTATCCTGCTGGATAACTTCAAGATAACCTTATCCTAAATGTACAACTGTATATGATGGTAGCTATGCAGTCTTTGCGATCTACCCGATACTTGATACCCGATCACAATAAAGTTACACATATTGCAGGTTTGACGAAATGCATTAGTTAAATTTTCATGTTGATCCCATTGTCGAATTGCACCAGGATAACTGTGTATGTGATGATGGCTGAAATGATCTACAATAGTAAGTACACGGGTATGCTTCATTTATAAATTTACTAATAGGATTTTGAATATTGACTTACAGATGTCAATGTTGGTCTCGATATTACAAAATATCCACAGGCGCTCAGTTCAAAATCCATACAACCCACAAAAATCTTTAAGTCATTTACTGCTAACGAATAAAAGTTAGTGATTGTGGAAAATTTCAGGACACTGCTTTTCAAATTACTAAGCTGCAATATCAAAAACAATTAATAATTGCATAATATACTAATAGGAATATGAATTGAAACTTTTGGTATATATATGACGGAAACTCCATTTGAAAACATGAACGAATTTTTAGTCATATTTTTGTAGTTTTGTAGCTTATCGTTTGTCTGTCAACTGGTTAAGTTTAAAGATTTTAAAATATTTCTGCAAACTCCGCATCATAAGCTGGCACAAAAGGTGACTATTGTCAACATTGGTTCTGCTACTGATAAGTTAATAATTGCGAAAATGAAACAATCCAATGAGTTAATAAAAATAACTAGTGGAGCACGCTTATAAGATCAACGCATATAAGACCAATTCGGTTATAAGACCATCGTTTGGCGCACTTGGTTTGGAATAATGTTTTTGGCATAGGAAAATATCGCTCTATAAAACCAACGGTTATAAAACCGAAACACATATAAGACACGAATTCAAACTCCAGACTTGTGCGGGCTGGCACTTATATAAGACCAAACCATCATCAATCTCGACATTTTACTTTACTCTTATTCTTTTTGGAACCTAATATGTGTTAGTGTTTACTAATTGCCTTTCATAAACTTCTTTGGCTACTTTTCACGCTTCAATTCTTAAATTATTTTTTTCTTTAGTACAAAGTAATTGATATTCAAAATGGATAAAGTAAATAAGTGCATTTACTCTTTTTCGTTATCCTACAACATTGAAGCAAAATTGACCTTCTGAAATCTGGAAAAAGCATAAGATATGATGAGGATAGATGAACTATTTAATTTCCTGTCAAAAAATTAAATATAACCGCCTATTTCATTAAAACATCTCATAGCTTTGATATAAGGAATTTATCGTACATCCGTTATAATACCAGAATTTTTCGTGCAAAATCGGTTCTTTTACAAGCGTGCTCCACTGTATAATCTAACATAACAATTACAAAAAGAAATTAATCTAGAAATAGATAAGATTTAGAAATCATATCCTTAATCTGGTTTAGTAAATTTGAGTTTTAGACCTTAAAGTGTTTATAATCTAAGAATGGTCAACAAAGTTTTAAACTTTTATAACAAGTAAAATTTTAAAAGTGGAACAAAATTCTTAGTCGGAGTAGATTGTCGTTCATGTGCATCTAGAAACTGTGTGTCAAAGTATGGTCTACTGTTAGATTCTTTGAAACACTTTTCCTACAATCTAATCATGAGACAAGTTTTGACACGTACAAAAAAGAATATACAAATTAGATGTTTGACTATAGCTTAATAAGGTTCACTTACGCTTTTCTGCAACAATTCTCCACAATTCGTAAGTACGATCATGCGGGTGAGACTAAAGATGGCAATAATTAATATCGAAATTATAACTTTGGTCTGCGTATGGTAGTCGTAAGTCCTACGACATAGTGCAAAAGTAGTGATTGAAAGAGAAATTGTTCCCAAAGTCATCAACCAAAGGAGGAGATACTGGCATGCGTGGGAGAAAACGGTAAAGATTTCATTCAATTTTAGCACCTGATTGAATACTTTTTGAATTTTTGAATTTGTATATTCATGAAATCTTTTGTCTGCAAGTATCCGTTCGAATATAATGGACGAAACCGGAATAGACATGTTTGTTTCGATATAATCCAGTTCACTGCAGATACTTTGCAGTCTTCGGCTGATTCCTTTAGAAATGACCATAATAAATCCATGTGTTGAAACAACAATTGCACTAGTAATTGCATGCAAACAAATTTCACTAATTCCAAAAATACATTCCAAATTTCCGCCAAATAAATTTGCTAGCCAGCATTTCGAAATTATGTTTTTATCAACTCTCCTGGCTACATTGACAACATAATCAACTCCACCATAGAGATCACCAATATGTCCGATTAGCATCAACGCGATCAGATAGACATAATCCGGATCGAGGAATATGTCACACCATCCTACAAATATTATGCAAAAAAATTATTTTAGTATGTTATCCGGAATAAGCAAGTACACAAATTATTAATTAATTCGCAAGTTGTATCACGCTAATTTTTTTTTACATCAACGCCAGAATTTATGAATTTAAGCAGTCGGCTGATTATTTGTAACAAAAACGGAATTGGTTGGTTAAGAATATACAGAGTTGGGTAATTAATGACTTTTCCAGTCGGATTAGGGACTGCGGATTGAATTTTCTCAAAACCTTAGCGGGATTAAGGATTGCGGATTACTTAATCCTTAATCCCTAATCCCAACATGGATTAATTTTTTTACCCTACTTTTAAGTTAAATTCACAAGTAGCTAATACAAATTCAAAATTAATTTTCACTGTAAAACGGCTTTGATTGTAAACTATAAGTTAATTTTAAGAACAATTAATTGATTGAAAACTTCATCGGTGAGTTGACATCTTCCTGGTGAGAGAATTGAGCCTTCATAGCAGAATACACGTTCAATAGATGCAGGTGAGGGTAATGACGTGTTGTAACGACGGAATAATTTGCGAATGGCTGGAAATCGGATAAGTGAGTTCAAATCTTGAGACTGGTCTTGAAAATATGTAGATTTACTTTTAGATTTGAGAACAAAAGTACCATGCTGTTGACTTTTATTGAAAAAGTATGAATTGCTTACAGATGTCGCACTTCTAATCCGGAATTCTAATCCCAAACCAATCCCGGCAGGATTGATTTGGTTAGTCTCCGAATAGGATTAGGCATTAGGGATTGACTATCTTGCCAAACACTTTGGATTAGAAATTGGGGATTAGAATATGTAAAATTATTTTACTCGGATTGAGGACTGGGGATTATTAATCCCTAATCTGGATTACCTAATCCTCAATCCCTAATCTGGATTATTTCAACTCTGGGAACATAACGTGATTGACCGTCTTGGATAGTATTATAACTTTACATTACTATTGTAAAATGTGATGTAATGCTAAATATATTAATGATTTTGGCAGACGCAATACAAGTTTATTGGATTGGTTAAGCAAATTCACAACTTTCTTTAAAATATTACCTTTGCCACAAGAACTAAACCAACCTTGTACAGCGTTATATGATGAAAACATCAGTCATGTGGAATACAAACAATCAGAACTAGACGGAAATAGTATCAGTTATTTCATTTCGAAATTATCGGATTATAGAAATTTAAAAAATCATTTTATTTAGAGCGTTGAGTGGAAACATGATTAAGATCACTCATTCGACTCAAAAAATTTATTGAACAACAGTTATGACCAAACGTGATAAAATGGGTAATGAGGATATTGACAAACTTCACACATATGTGATGAACATCTTAAACAAGCACTAGCTGTATTTTAATGTATTGGTGTAATATTTAATATTCAACAGTGATCAGTTTTTAAGTGAGGACTTGAAACTAAAGTGATTACCTATCCTAAAACTACTTTTGGTTTTATTTAACCGTGGACTCACATGGTCCATAGTTCTGTTTGGAAACAAATGGGGACTTAAACCCGTTTAAAAGTATGCACTAAAAGTTAGTTAAACTAAATGACCTTTCTCACGACATTCAGGGNCTTCACTAAGATTTTGGATTATGTGAAATTACTAAGTGTCGCTAATCCAAAATCTTATCTCGATTCAAAATCGGCCACTTTGACATACTTAAGTTCAAGTGGATCCTCATAAGTTGTTTCACTGTTGCTATTGTCTTAGAATGTGTTACGGGCATAGAAACCACGTGATTTGCGTGCCCGGTTACTTAAATAAATCAATTTTTTGTGAATAAAAAAATTGAAATTCAAACAAATCAAAGTTTTNAAATGGGGACTTAAACCCGTTTAAAAGTATGCACTAAAAGTTAGTTAAACTAAATGACCTTTCTCACGACATTTAGGTCGTGAGAAAGGTCGTACAATTCATTATCGTGTCTCCTTCTCATCTATCCCTGAATTTAGTTTTACCTCTCTCAAACTCCAGACAGTAAGGTCTAATACACTAGAAGTAGCGTCTCTGCTGCTAGATGTAGTGGACGCTATATCTAGCAGCTCTGCTGCTAGAAGTAGTGTAGCTGCTATTTCTAAGTGCTTTGCTCCTACTTCTAGGGCCTTGCAGTGTTGCCTATCTTTCGTAGCAAATTGTTGAATTTTGCGATAAAAATTCTTTATAAAAAAATTAAATTAGAAAATAATAATCAATTAATTGTAAAACAAATGCGCAAATAGTTCTACAGTAAAACAAAATTGTAAACTATTCTATTATTTCTCAAAAAAAAAGGATATATAATTTATAAATATTAAAAGTTGAGCTTACCGAAGTAGTAAATTTCCTTTTACAACTTGGGATAACAGAAATACAGAAACAATTAAAATTTTTTTGCTAAAGACTACGACTAGCATACGGAATAAGATATAATCAGAACAGTGAAGAAAATTTTGAAAATTTTCTAGTTGCTATATTTCTTATTAAACTGATACTGGCAGTAACTATTCTAACAATTTTAGCTTTCTTTGTCTGTTGTTCAGAAAAAGCGCATTATTCTTCTGTAATTTACCAACAAGTTAAATAATTTTCTTATGAAGAATTAGAATTGGAAGAAAATTTTATTAGTAGTAATGCACTATCCCTGGACAACACACGGTGAAATAAAACAAATAATAGGCGTCACACTGCGTTTCCGAAAGCAAAGCTAGAACTCATTCTCATTATGGTCTGGATGTGGCAAAGCATTCAAGAACAAAGTAAATAATAGTTTTAAGAGTTATGACATGATATTTTTAAAGCCCAATTTCATCTTGTCAATCAACCTTGATCACGACAATTTTTGCACTACTACATCATCATAATAATAACGTAACTAATAACGTAATTCGTTTATTTTGTTAAACAAAAAAAATTTTTTTTTGTCACAATTGAAATGCATAGAAAATAATTTCTTTAAGGTTAATACGGCTAATTTCAATAAATGAGATGTTGCCAACACGAATGTCGCTAGATCTAGCAGAATCCCCTAAATTTAGGAGCTGCTCCTATATCTAGGAGCTCAAGCTCCTAGATTTAGCATCAGAGCCGCTAGATTTAGCAGCAGAGACCCTAGATTTAGCAGCTTCACTTTTCAATTATTTTTCTAAAATCGGGTATCAATTATTCTCGAACGAGCTTTATATCACTCGAAAGATTATAGATTAAGCTATTTAATTAAACAAAAATTAACCGGAAATGTTCAACTGGGTAATTTATAGACACATTTTATTGAATAACTCAGCCCTGCCACGATGAAATTTTTTTCGGCGCGGTGAAAAGTTGCTAAATTTGATTTACTATCGATTGAAAATAGTAGCTAAACTCGTCAAGAAGATATATGTTCGAGCTTTTGAAAATAAGTTTAGTGATGCTAGATCTAGCAGCACCAAGACGCTAGATCTAGCAGCTGCTGCTAGATTTAGCAGCTTAGCTGCTAGATCTAGCAGCTTAGCTGCTAGATCTAGGAGCTCAGCCCCTACATCTAGAGGCTGAGCTGCTAAATCTAGCAGCCCGCTGCTAGATCTAGTGGACGCTAGATCAAGCAGCGGGCTGCTACTTCTAGTGTAANTAGCAGCTGCTGCTAGATTTAGCAGCTTAGCTGCTAGATCTAGCAGCTCAGCCCTACATCTAGAGGCTGAGCTGCTAAATCTAGCAGCCCGCTGCTAGATCTAGTGGATGCTAGATCAAGCAGCGGGCTGCTACTTCTAGTGTAACGGGCCCTACTGCCAGAGTGCTTGATAAGAGAGTGAAGTTATTGTTTCATTTTTTCTTACAATTGGCAATTGCTAAATTTAAGACAAACCTGAAAAACTGAAATTCAGCTATTACAATTTTAGGTTGCTTCTCGTAAATTTCGTGGTATAGAACTCACAAAATTCTGAAAATTGCCAACAATACTGGAAATCATTTCATAATTCATCTCAAATTGATTTGTTTTTCAATTTTTGAACACTGAGGTTACTGGGAGGTCATTGTGTATTTTATAAAGGCAAAGTGTAGGGATTAAGCAATAGTCACCAGAAGCCCTGCAGTGAAGACATTTTACGTCGGATTTGTATTTAGGTCTTGTTATCAAAGAAGTAGCAGGTGAATTCGAAATAAGATTGAACAACAAATTTTTTTTCATAAATTTTCACTAAATGAGAAGTTTTTAACCAAATCACCAGAAAATTAAANCTGAGGTTACTGGGAGGTCATTGTGTATTTTATAAAGGCAAAGTGTAGGGATTAAGCAATAGTCATCAGAAGCCCTGCAGTGAAGACATTTTACGTCGGATTTGTATTTAGGTCTTGTTATCAAAGAAGTAGCAGGTGAATTCGAAATAGATTGAACAACAAATTTTTTTTCATAAATTTTCACTAAATGAGAAGTTTTTAACCAAATCACCAGAAAATTAAATTGGAACATGAAATATGAAATAAAGCTAACATTTTTCAATTATGAACATAATGACTGTATTTTGCTTAATGAGCAATGCCTCTGCTTGGCAAGCATTAACAACATTCAGCATTCCAACAATTTTTGTACAACTAAATTTATATAGTTATTCAAAATAAACAGATTCGATATAACAACCACTTACGTAGATTATGTGAAGAATTTCTCCCTTCGTCTGCATCGTATAGTTCGAGATAGTTCCATGTTTGCATAAATTTGGGTAATGATTGGAGCCATAACAAGTAAAGGATATAGCNCATGTTTGCATAAATTTGGGTAATGATTGGAGCCATAACAAGTAAAGGATATAGCTTATCACAACCACAAGAAGCATGTAAATAGAAGTGACATTTCTGTAGAAGTGTGGGTCTTGCTGTAAAGTTTCGTAGACATGGTTAGACAAAACTTGAACTAACGTTTGACCAAGTAATATACGAAGTCCAAGGAGCATCATGCACCATATTCCTGAAACACTACAGAAATTTACAACTCTTCCCCGCTTTCTACATTCTACTGGTAGCATACCGAACAGCGCTACAATATAAGAAAAACATTTAAGTAAGGTCAAGTCTATCATAATACAGGCAACGTAAACACTTCAAATAAAGGATTTTAGTTTTATATATGTAGATTTCCAGACAGCTATATGTTGGATATCTTCTGAATTTCAAAATTATCTACAATATAAGTGAGCAATGTAAGTTAGCGAATAGCGTATATTTTAGTTGACCACCTTTAAAATGTTCAACTGTTCAAAAAAAGTGAGAAGGTAATAGCATGGAAATTTAGTTAGTTTGACTTGTTAACTTTCATTACACTCTTGCATGTATACTCTTCAAGTGACTGCTTTATATTGTTAAATNGTTAGTTTGACTTGTTAACTTTCATTACACTCTTGCATGTATACTCTTCAAGTGACTGCTTTATATTGTTAAATGAGGGGTGGATATGGCTTTCAAGTACATATTTGAATAGAAAGAAAGCATTTGACATAAAGTTATTATACACGTGGAAAGGCGTGTCAAGTACAGGATTATATAAATTCGATGAATTTTAAATCGATTAAATTGATACTTAGGTTTTCATTAAATATAATTGAGTTTTGGCAATTTTAACGGTAAGAGGCCATAGAAANGATTAAATTGATACTTAGGTTTTCATTAAATATAATTGAGTTTTGGCAATTTTAACGGTAAGAGGCCATAGAAACTGTTGAACCACTCGTTATGTGGGTGATCGACATTCAGTGTAGCAGACCATGCTTTTGACGACATATTTTTCAAAACATACCTCACAGGAAATTGATTCAGCTCTGTAGGTCTTATTCAATTTAGCATGGGGTAACAGACATTAATTCGAACGAGTTTAATGATCAAACTGTATAATGATGGATCACGTTCTCTAGAGCAACGTTTTACTTATAACGTACCTTTCACCAACAGAGGATACCAAATGGCATCAGCTTTAGCGGAATAAAGCTCTGCAGAGTCATATAAAGAGTTTTGGCAATGCATATATTGGGCCCAGCCTCCTAAGAAGTAGAATTTGACTTGCAAAAGTTCCATAACTCAACATAGATAAAAATACATTGTGTATCGAATCGAAATTATTCAATGGTAGCACATGATATACTGATTAATGCTAAAAAAGTGCTAACCTCTCAAGAAATGAGAAGGACCACTGCGGTGACCAAAGTTAGAATGCGTTAGATCATATTTGGTATAGTCACTGTAGTTTAAATATACTTAATGACACATCGAGCTATATTTCGGGATTATATTGGTAGATATTAACTTCTTCAAAAGAATGCATTTGTTACCAACAATGCTAGCTTACTAGGTCAAGTCTGAGCCAATTTTTAGAGGCTGGGAGGAATTTAGACTTTGCTTAAGTGATCAGTTTTAGCAACAGATTTAGAATCTATTCATCACTCCACCTAGCTTTAACCAATCGAAAAGGTGACAGTATTTCCTATATATTATGCTAAGATTCGTCTATTTCCAAGTAGAAAATCCTAGAATTTGTATTGTGTTAAAGAAAGCTTTTGTTATGGCACTCAGCTATAGGTGTACAAACGTTTCGTTAAAACGAAACGAAAATTAGCGCTTGGTTTGAAAATTTGGGTCTGAAATTAATTAATGCTAATTAATCCCGTAACAAGTTTTTATATAACATTTTATTAGAGGAACGGACCAATTGCTCAAGTTATACCAAGAACTAAGTTTAAATTGTGACTGCTTTGTTATAAAAAAAGCAAAAAGTACATATAAGTGAGTTATTAAATTAGAGTTCTTGTACTTTAGACTACGATGATGATCCAAACTATGATAATAGAAATGACTAATAGCGACTAGATATATTCTATGCATCAAGTCAGCTCGTAATTGTTCCTTCTAACACCCCCTCTCAATCTCGAGCATCTTGAAGATTGTTCATTTCCACTTCCTCAATGACAGGCTGTGTCAAGACCGACACGTAGATTTTTCTTACCTTCAGGCAGTAGTGAGTCAAGAAAGCGAGAATCATGATGACAATGGCAATGACAGTGTTCCATGTCATCGGATGTTCTGCGAGTGATTCTCCTGTGGTGTTATGTTTCTTTTCGTGAGAGAAATCAATTTCTGTACTGAGATGAGACAGGTTAGCTCGTGATTGGAGGTGCCAATTTGCCTTCATTGTAAACAGTGGGTCATTCTTTTCCTGATGTTTCCAATGAACCACGGCCGCCGCATACTCGACATCGTTGACGTAAAAGCTTGCGGTCGTTGAAATGATAAACACATCATCTGGACAGGGATGAGTTTTCCCATCGATTGTGAGCTGGCTGCCTGGGCAGTAGATAAAGTTAGATCCGTAGTGTGGCTTTACTTGTACAAAATCTCTCCTCGTATGTGTGAGATTCGTCACATGTCTCAATTTTGAAATATTTTGACTCGTCTGGAAGTTTTGCTTGAGATAGGCATCCATGAGAAGAAAAAGATCATGTCCAGGGTTGAATCTTGCTTGTTGATTGCAGTCGTACAACACCCATCGGTCGAGACAATAGCATTTCTGGGTCCTGACTAGCTAATACGGCAGGTCCTCCCCTCCTTTTTAATCATCAAATCAAAGGGGTCTACCTCCACTAGTTGCAGGGTTTTGTTCATGACTGGGACGTCGAAATCCGGGAGAAATTCCTTTCCATCGTCTGTAATGAGGCATTTTTCCACTAAGCTAAAGATATTGGACACTCAGCTCTACAGGGAAGGCTGTAGTTGAAATAATCTAGAAAGAGTGGATAAATCTTTTCCAGCAATATCTGACACTTAGATTCCTGGATTAATTCCTTTGCTTTCATGAGGCAATGTGAGCAATGGTGAAGGTTGATGTAACAGACTTCTTCTTCAACTCTTGAAAGTCTGCTTTGTGATCTTCCATTTGATTCACAATGTTCTTGATATCCTTCTCCAGAGTTTTAATAGCTGCTTCAGCAAACTCCATCCGTCCCTCCAGTTCCTCCGCCTTCTTAGGTTGTTCTGAGATGACGCTGTTCATATTTGAGATGCTGACAGCGTTAACACTTGCGAGAGTGATTGAAGCGATGCCAACGGAAGCCACGATTGTTGTCACAATTATCCCGATTGTGAGAGAGATTATGAATCTTTTTGTTCTCATCTGCATGGTTCTTTTACTTTCTCCGGAGCTCATGTCGGTGAGCTGATCCAAAAACATTTCCTGGTATAGTTTCTCGCATTGGTGTCTTGCTTCGACGTGCATGTGTTGATGGATTGTATCGAGTGCCAACAACTGACATGGACTGACAAATGTGATAGTTAATTTTACCCCGCAATTAACCTTGGTAATTGGTGTCGAGCTTCGTCGCCAAAGCACTGGTTGTATTGTTTGAAAGAAAAAACTTTATCCACATCCGGTGAATAGAGAAAGAAGCATAAGCACCAAGCTTCAGAAAATTATAGAACTTTCCATGTGTTTTCCATGTGTTGTCTTAAGCCTGTTCAACGTTAGTGACGTCATTTCGGACTTTGGTTGATCAATTTCAGTAATTTCCTGTTTTCATTGATCCGTACTAGTGATTTCCTGTTTTGATTGATCCATATCTAAGAGCTTTTTCATTTTTCCAAATTTATTTTTTCTCAGAGGTTTCGTGAGAAGGTCTGCAGATTGTTCCGTAGTGAGCACGTATTTAGCCAGTAGTTTCCCTTTTTCAACGAGACTCCTTGCGAAGTGAAAGCGAACATCTATGTTTGGATCTACTGTCATATTCCGGGTTCTGTATCAGTCTGATCGACCTTTGCTTGTCTACGAGAATCGTTGTCGGCTTCAATTGGGGAAGTCCAAGTTTATTAGAAAGGAGACGAAGCCAAATTGCCTCTTTCGCTCCGTACGCCAGGGCAGCATATTCGGATTCTGTTGAAGCAAAGGCGACGACTGGTTGCTTGTGGCTAGACCAACTGATGAGAGATGTTCCAAAATAGAAACCATCCCAGATGTGGATTTTCTGCCCACCTTATCAGCCGCAGAATCGGCGTATACCTCAGGAAGGTCAATGATGGGTTGGCTTCGAATTTTAGACCGAGCGTTCTTGTTCCATGGAGATATCGTAGAATCGTCTTTGCCATTCTCCAATGTTTTTCATCATAACTGGAGCAAAACTGTGATAGTTTTACAACTGCATACGCAATATCTGGTCTTGTTGTTCTCGCCAGAAACAAGAAAGAGCCAATGATTTCTCTGAATGGTAGGCGAGACTGACATAACTGCGCTGGCAAGAGCTCTTCAGTTGGTTGCATTGGAACTGTGGCAGCTTTGAATTCATTCATGTTGTATTTCTCCAAAAGTGCCCGAATGAGACTTGGTTGAGTAAAATAAATGCTTTTTGTTTGTTTGTCACAACTGATCTGGATCCCGGCAAAAGAGGATGGTTCTGAGAAGTCTCTTAATAGTGATTGCACTGCTGCTTCATTTGAAGAAAGAACGAGCCCATCGTCTGCATAAAAAACAAGGATGACGTGAGATTTCATAATCAATCCGAAGTAGACATTTGTATCACATTTGCAGGCGAAAATGTTCAGTTTTGCTAAGAAGTTCGTGAAGGTGGTATTCCTGCATCGTGGAGCTTGTTTTAAGCCATAAAGGATTTTTTTTCAGTAGGCAGACAAGTCCAGAAGAAGAATTGAGGCCTTCTGGAACTTTCATGTAGATTTTGAACTGTAGAACACCATGCAGAAAGGCTGTTTTTACGTCGAACTGTTTTATTACTAGATTCTTTGATGCCGCCATCGCGAGAATGAAGCGTATCGATTCATAGCGGCAGACGGAAGAAAAAGTCTCTGTATAATCGATGCCATAGTTCTGTTTGAATCCTCTGATAACCAACCGGGCTTTGTGTCTGACCACAGTACCGTCAGTGTTATACTTGAGCTTGAAAACCCATCGGCTGTCAAGAATCTTCGCATCTGTTGAAGCCTAAATCAATTCCCATGTCCCATTTTCTGCCTGTCTTGATAGTTCTGACTCGATTGATTTCTTCCATAGAACAGAGTCGACTGATGAAAGCGCATCGTCATAACTTTTTGGCTCGTCGTTGAATTGGGTCATGTTGGTTTGATAGCGATCTGGGTTCCAAAGGCTGGAGCGGCTTCTCAAGGTATGGCTCGTTGTTGGTGTCACTGAGACGGTTTTGTTTTTCTTGGGAAGCTTGATTTCACTTTTTCCTTGTGCATGGATCTTAGCTTGATAACTGCCGTCCGCAGTCTTGATGAGCAACATTACGTTTCTAGAGAGCTCATATATCGTTTCTTCTACAGGCTTTTTGTAGGCTTTAGCGTTGGTGTTATAGTCAGAATTATCAAACTCATCGTCTGGAAGTGGAGGCTACTTGTTCTCTTCGTCTTTCACTGAGTCTGTTTCACTGTGTTCTTTCACAGCTACATCTTCAGTATTACCAAATCCTGAAATTTCAAACAAACTGTACCTCTTCGTATGAAAATCGATTCTCACATTTATAACCAAAATAATTGATTTCTTCTTGGTATCAAGGAGTCGATATTTGCGTGAGTTGCTGTCGTAACCCACAAAAATCAATTTCTGCTTTTGGCTCCCAGGAAGCAAGTCAAGTGAAAAGAATTTCACTGTGACTTGCTCATAGGAGAAAAAGTTTGTAAAAGTTACTCGAGTATTTGAGTAGAGTTACAGTTTTTGTAGAGGTCATTTTGCTGGTTATGAGGGAATATAAGTGGTCACCTTGACCTCTGACTTCTTGAGGTCACCGCAGAGAAAGTTTGTAAGCAAAAGTTACTCGTGTCACTGGATTGAACAACTTTTGTGGAGGTCATTATATCGGTCATATAGGGCATGAAATAAATTTTGTATTTAGAAAAATTTCGAAATGGGGAATCTAATGTTAAAAACTTAGAAATTTTCACGGTCCCCTTTAGGTCAAATTCAACCATACTTTACCTCAGGAGGTCATCACAGAGAAAAATATCATTAGGAATAGTTGGTCACTGAATGATTCTAGACAACATTTGTAGAGGTCATTTCATCTCTCAAGAGGGACACATAACATGATCTAGGGTTGGTTATTTGTGAATTAGTTATGGTTAGTTTAGTTAGGTAGGTTGTTAAATTGTTAGTTTAGGTTGTTAGGTATTAGGTAGTTAGTGTTAGTGTTAGTGATAGTGTTGGTTATTGTTTATATTAATTTTTTAAGAAATTTCATAACTTTTTTTTCGTAAATTACGTGAACTAAACCTAATTTATCAATTTTTTCAATTTTAAAAAATCCATAACTTTTTTCCCTTTCATTTACGGAAAAAAATTCTTTTATATTCGTCATCAGGGACCTCATATTAGTCTACAAAAAAATTTTCATCGAAATCCGAGGTGCTTCGTTATACCAAATTTTTTCCAGCACATTTTTGCATACTCTTACACTTTTTTAAATGTTGTGAAACTACGATTCTTGTGGAGTAAGAAGCAATTAGAAATGTGCCTTACATTTGACTATCACGCCTAAAAAGTATGCTAATAAAAATGTTTAAGTTTGGCGGAAATATTACGAAAACCAGAACCATGCTACCAAATCCCAGTTTACCTCATCTCTTCATATGACAGAAAAAAATATCGAGAAGTACTCAAATCAATTCGTTCCACTAATACAACATTGCCGGTTACAAATATCCGAATTTCAAAAAATTTAAATTAACGATTCACTTTCAAATTTTATTGAAACTAACTACTTTTGCATAAATGCCTATTTGTCGAATCAGGAATGCAAAATCCTAAATCTACGATATCAAAGTGGTGAATGTATGGTTTCTAGTTATCATAGAATTTCGTTGGCTTTTCGTTTTAAACCAATTATGGCTACACCATTATCGACATAATTCGAATGGGTGCTGTGCTTCGACATCTAACAACCATGGTTTGCACATTAGTTTTCACTATTCCAATACAGAATTACGGGAATTTAAAATAAACTGGCGTATCAGCACTATCTATGGTCGTTATTGCAGTTCTAATTTACGGTAATCCAATATTAATTTCGTTGGAAACATACGGAATATTAAATTTTACAATTTCTTTTTTTTTGTTTCTACTTGTCTTAACATTACATTTTGATTACATAGTTAGTTACTTATTGACGTATTGAAATGTTTCCTCCAATTATTATTTGCAAATGTTTCCTCCAATTATTATTTGCAAATATTCCAGCTTGAATTACTGCTCCTGGCAAATAAATTTCGTTGTAGTGATATATTATTGTCTTGGCCACGACTTTGAACATTGTAAATAATACTATATTTAACTAGTCTTATAGTCACGATTAATTTTAGATTAAAATCATACGAATTATTTCGAGCTTGAGTTGACTAGTGGCAGTTCAACTGTCAAACCACTGTACTAGCAAAACAAACTCAAGTTCGAAATTTTATGTTTGCTAAATGTAAATATTAAATTATATAAAATTATGATGCTTCAGTTTTTGAACAATAATAACCTCAAATTTTAATTTTTTAGGTAGAAATGCCGGTAAATTTTATCGAGCATGACGTTGTGCGATTTCAATTTTCCACTCTTTCTCAATTCAAATTGTGCAGCATACATTCTATTACGTCAGCACGAAAATGTTCATTTTTTGACAAACACCCCTAAATCAACAGTGTTCATTTTCTCATTGACCAACTCACTCAGATCGATTGGTACATAGCCAAGCATTAGTGTCGTCAGAGGCAGAATAAGCCTTACACTTTTTTTTGTTTTTGTCCCTGTTTCCTTGGATTCTAATGCCTCGTTCAAATAGCCCGCGACAACGATGAAACTTAGACGCGACAGCGATTTTTGGCCCGACGATGCCGCCTGTACCATTCGCATAGTCCAGTTGACGACGATTTTAGAGACGCGATGAGGAGAGACTAGATAATTTTTTACTTTCACCGCAATTTCGCTTGAGTCTGGAGGAGTCAGATATTTTTATGCCATCGTCGCGATTTTTCTTTTGCGGCTGCGTACTCAGTACTACTCATGTGGAGGAAGATTTTGGAAAATTTTTGGTTTGAAACATTTCTATTAAGAAATTAATTAAGTTAATGGAAAATACGGAAACCAATTTCAATTACTAAGATTAACCGTTCTTTTGAAGAGAAAGAAAAGTTAGTTGATGAAGTGTCCCAGTTCGATTGCTTATGGAGGAAGAGTGATTCCAAACATCACAACCGTGAAATGTTGAGAAATGCTTGGGAGACTATATCAACTGAAATCAAAATTCCAGGTACATCATTCTATTACTTGATCGTAGTTATATTTACAATCTAATTCTTTTATTTGATTCTTGATATTAGTTGAGGAATGTAAGTGAATCTGGAAGAACTTAATTAAGAGTATGTCGTCACCATTAACCAAAACTCGAAAGGACAAAAACGCAACCAAACCGCACTTATTCTGGACGAATTGGAAAAACATAGTAAAGTTGTTGATCAGGCAATTTTGACTCCACTTATGGCTAATCCATTCATCGAATATTTGGCAAAAATTATTTATTACTACAGTGAAACCTATTTATAAGACCTCGGTATATAAGACCACACAACTATAAGACACACTTTTAAAAACTTTTGTGCGTCTTATGGCGTTTATAATGTTAAGTTACCTCTCTGTAAGACCACTTTTTATAAGACCACTTACTTATAAGACACATAAATTTATACACAATTCGAAGAAAATGCCTCACTTATAAGACCACTTACTCGAAAATTGGAGCCAAAACTTAAACTTATCATTTGCAAACTTTAATTTTTCAAAAATTTTTAAGTCATTGTCAATTCTTTTAAAATGGATAACAATCAACATCCGTCAAAAACCGTAAGTCATATAATCTGAAAGACAAAATTAATATAATTACACAAATCAGAAGTGGAAAGTCTAGGTAGCATCGGAGAATGAGATGACACGAGGTAAGGTGAAGATTGTTTTCATATTTCTGTTTTGGAAAGAGCGGCATTGGAACAAAAAGTGGTTCAACCTAAAATTACAGCGTATTTCAGTGCAATTTAGTTTCAAAACACTTGCATTAAGTTACTGCAGAAACGATTTAATCAAAATAAATTTTCCATTTACTTTCTATAAGACACAGAGTGGTCTTATAAAAGGGCTCTTTGAATAAGACCACCTGCTTATAAGACACCGTTTGGACGGCTCCCCATATGGTGATCTTATAAACAGGTTTCACTGTATAAACAAAAAAATGTGAGAGACAATAACTTTCAATTGCTAACGCCTTTGCAGATAAAACGGATGAGTCTATTCAAATTATTCACATTCATAATGAATAATACGGCAATTTACGGAAATGTACCAATTTTTTATTTTTTCTATATTCATCTGTACAGCACATACTTTTACGGTAAAGTGTAAGAAACACTACGCATGCATACGATAAGTAATATAGCTCACTTGGCATAATTAGAGTACTTGAACATAAATGCTAGGTCGTGCTCGGTACATCAGGGTATCTGAACTAAAGTTTGTCAGAACCCTTTTTTGTTTCATAATTTTGTATACCTTCCCCAACGAGTAGCATAATGGAGACTATTTAGAACCAACAATAGATTACAGTGCGTGTGCGTAAAAAGCCGCGGTTTTTTTTTAGTGAGTTTGAGAAATTTTATGCACACTCACTTGTAATCTATTGTTGGTTCTATAATATACCATTCCATTCTCCATGGAATATCAATGATAGTAGTATAGCACTCATTATGTCACTCGATGGAGAAAGCTAGGTGGTGAGCGCTGGATATATTTTTCACTCACCGTTTGTTCACGTGTTAATTTATGCATGCCTCTGAGGTGTGGGGATTTGATCATAAGACTCAATCCCCACTACTGTACTCATAAATGAAACAGCTGACTCCTTACCTGGCAATGAGTGACCAGGAAGAAGGAGAAGGCCTGTGCTAATGGAAACCACAGGTGAGTTTCGGAGTTGTATTGAGATTCAGAACATGATTCCACAAATCGGCTCTGTAGCACAAATGGTAGTGCGTTGGTTCCGGAATACCCAACACGTGGGATCATACCCCACCAGAGACCAAATTTTTGTGGCAATCCCTGTCTCAATCTCAAAGTGGCGGGTCAGCTCCGCCATATATGGCGACCATACGCGACCTTCCCCTCACTAAGAGGAGGAGGGCCGGTAGTCTTCGGTTTCCGAAGGCCGAGGGGGCGCTCTTGGCGTTGGGAAAGTGTGGAAATTTGAGCATAAACCTAAATTTCCACTACTGTACTCATAAATGAGACAGTAGACTTCTTACCTGACAATAAATGACCAGGAAGGAAGAGATGGCCTATGCTAATGGAAACCACAAGTGAGTTTCGGAGTTGTATTGAGATTGAGAACAGTATTCCACAAATAGGCTCTGCAGCACAAAGGTAGTGCGTTGGGTCAGGAATACCAAAGACGTGGGATCATACCCCAACAGAGACCAAATTTTTGATGCAATCCCCTTCTCAATCTCAAAGTGGCAGCTCAGGCCCGTCACAGAGGTGATTAGAACTATCGGGAGTCGATAGTTTTTTCAACCAATCAGAGACCTCCAAGATGAGTCACATTTCATAGTTATATTAATCCGATAGTCTGATAGTCTGATAGTCCTATGAAGCGTTCTATACAATTACGGGAATTGGGCCATTATAATTTATTTTATTTTCATTTTTATTAGTCCAGTAAAGAAACATATCAGGTTCAATCCTTTGGGTCCCCAAACTCCACTAGTCTCGACTGCTATTGGCACGAAAAGAAATTTGTTCTCCGGGATGAAAATATATTTTTTTATATTAGCAATTAATTTTAATTAATTTGATCTGTTGAATTTTGAAATGTTTGCATAACTGTTTGATGTTCAAGTTAAGCGTTTTATTGTTGCTCAAATGTTGCTTAAAATAGTACTTTTACAATTTTAATGTATTTAGTAATTTTTCAAATACTTCTCAAAACTCAAGGCAAAATTTTTAAATGCTTAGCGAAGATTGAGTGAATACTAAGACAGACCGATATTCGGTTTCTGACATTTAAATAGTCTTAGTGAGAGCGGTACCCAAACATACTCTAGAACCATAAATGCCTTTCACCTCGCCACATTGTAATTTGCTGTGGGACACCTTGTATTTGGTTGTGTACACTTTCAGGGCTTCTTGTTTGGAAGCTCAGATGTAGTGAAAATGGTTTACACGTAAGTTGAACATAAAATCAGAAAAATACCAAACAATACAACTTAGCAAAATGTTTTATTCTTATTTTTGAATTCCCATTTTTTATGAGAATTTTGTGAAAAGCAGGGCCCATGGAGACAGTTTGTTTGAAGGCTGAGTTTTATAGGGTCGTTCCGTTTTGAAATTTGCCTTGGGATTTTTTTGGGGAAAGTTTTGTAAGTGTTCTGTGTTAGAAATATTTTATTGATCCTTACGAATAAATTAAATAATTAATTAAAAAAGTTAAGTCAGACTTTCTATGTGTCATTACAAGAGGGTTTTATTAAACTATCTTCATCAGTTTATTTTATTTCTTAGTAAAATATCGCTCTCTCACATGGATCATGCGCCTGCTGTCCTAATCAATGCATCGCTAAATACGACTGCCGTAAATTATTCACATTTGTCAGGTTTACCAACGAAATATATTTAAACGACTAGGCTACCATACGTTTTAGGTCTAAATCCAATTGGAAATCTTGCTGGAACTATATCTCGTGCAGCATATGTTGGTAGCAAACAAAATGAAAATATTAAGAAACTCAAAACCTTGGTGAAAGTTGAATTGTAGAAAGTTATCCCAGAAATTGCCACTTTCACAATATGGTGAGAATTTCTAAACAATTATTGCTAAGGAATGCTCAGGTAAGTGTTAGGTACCTTTCCCGCTCGGAATCTACCACTTTATTCTGCTACAAAGTAATAAATCTGTCGTGCGCCTAAAGATATGCACCCGCTTTCTCCACCCAAAGTTTATTTTTTTTTGCTCTAATTCCTCCAACTTTAAAAATTAAAATTTGAAACTTTCGACACATTTGCGAGACACTTCAAGCATCATTGCTGTTAGTATACTCAGATATGGCACTTTTGACTCAACAATTATTTGAAAAAAAAAATCATGCGCCTAAGATATTGCACTCTATATCAGGTGTGGCATGGGCTCTCAGACCTTCAAGCAATTCGTCACCTTGAAGATACTTGTTACTCCTACCCGGCTAGTGAGTAGCCCTCGCTTGCAATTCTTTGCAACCGTTTTTTTGGTCCACTTTGGAACAAAGTTACTCACGCCACCAAACTCCAATACTCCTCACGACCTGCACAGAATCGGAGATTTTCCTCAAATGGAACTCCTCATCAACAGCATGGACAAAATTCACTGCCAAATATTTTTTTTTATTTAACAAACACACCCTTGGTAAGTTTGAAGATTTGTACTAGCACAATGAAATCTAGCCGAGTATGCTTCGCGAGCGTCACAAAAGTAAACTTCTTCTCGCAATCTTCGATGGATTAGACCCAAATGGACTCTCAGCGGAACAAATCCCCACCCTTCATGCTCAGTATCGTCTTCTGGCATGAGTGATATTGAAGGACGAGTTAAACGTTCACCTTCTTACTCATATTATGCGTTCAGATTGGTTTATCCAAATTCCATTTATGAACAGAATCAATTTAGCACAAAACTGAAAATCGTCTCCTCGCTTTGTAACTAAAACAGGAAACAGTGTTCGACAAATACGCACTTTTGGAATCATTACGTACGTTTAATGCGGAAAAATACGGAAAAATGCGTTTTTGCGCATTTTTGCGTATATTTGCGTCTTATCTATAATATCGTCATAAATATGTGGGAAATTCAAAAATTCAAAATATTTATAATTAAATTTTTCTATAGCACGTCACAACGTTCTGCCTGTGATAGATAATCATACTAGACATTGCAGATTTGACAAATTCCTTTTTAAACTAATTAACACAAAAACGGTATATAGCTCTTTTCGGTTACAGCGATAGATCTATCAGTTGAAAACTATTTTCTTCTGGCGATGAATAGTTTCTCAATCTTAGACAAGCCGAACAGACTGAAGCAATTTAGATCTGATTTTAATTATTTCTGCTTGAATTTAACAAGTAGCTTGGGTCTAAAATTTTCCATTGGTGACATTCGGATTATCTTACTTCTATTGCTTAGTCTGAAGCCCCGATTATTTCTCATTCTCACACATGTGTGTCATTTCTGTTTATTACTGATTGTTTATGATTGTCGTTTCAGTTTCTGTTTCTACGTAGCTTTATGAGGCTCTCCATAAAATGTTGCTCTTTTTGTAGCCAAACATCTATGCATCTATAGATACCTCTATATTTACACGTAGCATTGTCTACGATTACGTGTTCAACACTTTTCAACATAATTTTCTTTTTTCCAGGTATGTTTGTTTCATTCTATAAACTTACATCTCTTCCCGTTGCATTCTGTTGCTAATCTTTAATTAAATATTTTAGTCAAAAGTGTGTTTCTACCGTTGCTACAGTTTACTGGTAAACTGATTGATTGATATATTTTCCAATTACACTTCAATTATCGCTTCTTATCTGTAATTTATCCAGTTTCCGTTTTGTAGCTCGCTTCTCACACTAATCCTACCAATAAAACTTTTTTCAAACTATGGAAATAAAACACACTAATTTGTTATGCAAATTTAACCCACCTCTTTGTTTCCTCGTGTTTGCCTCAGGTCTCACATTCCACATTTCAATTCTCCATAGCTAACATGTTTATACAACCTTTCAAAACTTCCCCTATCTTCTCAAATTTTTGCTGATTTTCCTAGATTTCAAAAAAATTTCACGTTTTAGTTCGCTTCTCTTCGCCTTGCGCCATTTAGCAGTAAATTGCTTAAATAATTACGTTTGCCAGGAGTCACTATTAATTTCTACATTCTTATTCTAATTTTTTTAATGCTCAGCATTTGGTAGTTCTTCTTGTACCTTCTTTTAGTACTTTTTGGGGTTGTCTATTTATTGCAAACTATATTTGCTCATATTGATTAGCTATTTTTTATATATGCATTATATTATATTGATTACTTCGATTCTGAAGGCATTAATTATTGCAGATTGTTAAATATTTTTTGTTTGGTAAGAAAAAAGTTATGTAAGCTAAATGCAAAGATATTGGCACATTAGACGGTAGAAAATAAATGAAAAAAAATTAACATTAATAGACTGAAGTATTTATTATAGCACCGTCTTGCTTCCGTTCCGGAAACTTAAGTACTTGTTTTATTGTTTCTCTTTTTGTTATAGTTTGAGGATTCAACATGATTTCAAAGAATACTTCAAAATTTCAATTTGCTGCTAATAAAGCTCTCAATCGCCTACGTATCAATCCCTACAGCTACGATGTAAAATTAGAATTGTATAAACCACCACAACTATTTTTGAAATTAGGAAAATTTAAGCTCGAAATCTGGAAATCAATAATGACTTATCTCATTACTATAGAAATCGTGTTTGCTGGGTCGTTACTTATTTATTTATTTCTATATGGAGCTAGGCCAGAAGGAACAATCTTAATTTTTTTGCTTATTAGTATTTGTGTCATGGACCTTACAATTGAATTCTTTTACCTACGGAACTACAACCATAATTTGCTGTATATGAACGGATTAATACTGCTGAACACGAGGCTTGGGAAGAAACCTACAAAGTCAACGAGATGACTTAGAAGGTCTGTTTTTCTGAAATCGCACAGAGGCTGCGCACAAGTGTCAACCGATCTTTACCAAATTTGGCACGCTATGTCNTCTGTTTTTCTGAAATCGCACAGAGGCTGCGCACAAGTGTCAACCGATCTTTACCAAATTTGGCACGCTATGTCATACATCCGTTATTACAATATCCCCCAAATTTTTTTTTGACGCATTAGTTTCTCCACAAATCAATTTTTTACAAAATTACGGACAAAGTTTGATAAAATTTTATGGAGTATTTTGAGTTTTATTTTTAATCTCTGCCTATCTCAAAATTCACCCACTTCCACCTAAAAAATTAATCAAAAAATTTGGAATAAAAATATTGTCTTTTTTCAAAATTACGGCAAAACTTTGAAAAATTTTCAAACTTATTTAGTATAATTATCTCCGTTGGGATTAGATACGCAGATGGAAGTTTCGATAATAAGGAACAAAATGTCGAAAAGTCCATTGGAAAAATCATTATACTAAAAAAGTTATGATTTTTTGAAAATTTTTGGGGAATTCTTTGGTTAGGTGGTGTAGTGTATGTTATACACCCTGCCATGTTGCCAATTTAGCTTGAAGTAAGCTGTTTTGCAAAATAAATGAAATATGTTTAGCCGAGGGTAACAAAAATTGTTTTATATTTCCAGTTTACACTATTCTATAATTAAGGCCATTAAGCCAATGCCTCGGGAGTCATTTTGAGTCATTGACTAAGGACACATTTTGAGTCAATTTGGTTTTGACATTGCTAGGAATCTTACTGAATGGATACGCAGTATTATTCATTATGTATATACAGAATGGATCATAAATGCTATAAATGTAACAATTAAATAAGTGCAGTAGGCATTCTAAATAGGCAGAGGGTTTAGTGCGCGTGCAGTAGGTAGTGTATATTCGCACTGAGGATTTTACATGCGCTGTAGTTATTCTGCATTTGTAGAAGGCGTTTTACGTGCATAGTACATATTGCACATGCGCAGTATGTAATGCAATTCCGCAGTAGATATTGTATACCATCAGTGCGTAATATATGCGCAATAGGCATTGTGCATACACATTTTCATTTTCGCCGAAATTAGTAGTGCGGTTGTAAGTGTTGATTATATGGTACAAAATGTCGAAAACTTCACCCGAGAGATCATTATACTAACCAAAGAAGATTTTTTAAGTGTTTGCCAATTTCATTGCGGGAATGGGGCGGGATATTTTGCATAAAATTAAACTTCGTCCATTAGATTTTAATATAAATAACCCAACAGATANGGGAATGGGGCGGGATATTTTGCATAAAATTAAACTTCGTCCATTAGATTTTAATATAAATAACCCAACAGATAATGAATTTTTCAAATAAGCACATTTGAATTAAACACAGTCTAAATAATTTTGATAAATGATGAAATGAAGAAGTTCTGCCTTTTGGTTTTTTGGTAGGCGTTATATTTGCATAGCGTCATTACCTGAACGATTTAAGAAAANGGGAATGGGGCGGGATATTTTGCATAAAATTAAACTTCGTCCATTAGATTTTAATATAAATAACCCAACAGATTATGAATTTTTCAAATAAGCACATTTGAATTAAACACAGTCTAAATAATTTTGATAAATGATGAAATGAAGAAGTTCTGCCTTTTGGTTTTTTGGTAGGCGTTATATTTGCATAGCGTCATTACCTGAACGATTTAAGAAAAACAGACTCAGTACTAGTTTATTCACTTAGATATTTAACTTACCCTTTACCCGCTAAAGAGGGCGATGCACGAATGTATGTCCTAGATTTTAAATCGAACATCATGTAGTGAATATCATAAGAAAAATTATTGAACAAATTTTTGTTGCCAATGAATTGGCTGGGAGGGGAAGGGGGGCTCTAAAGTTTCTTTTTATTCACATTAGTTTTCATATATATATGCTTAACAATCACTCTTACACTATTCTTCATGTGTTAAAGAATATATAGAGTGATGGTTTCAGTAAGTGAATTTTTGGTCTTGTCGGATCTCGAGTTCACCGGTTCGAATCTTACCATCTCCAAAATTCTTTTTTTAATAAACAGCTAAATTATGTTTGATATTGTCTACTGCTTCCATAGTGTATTATTAGTGTACTGCTTCCACAAATCGAATTGAGCAAACTTATTGCATTTATAATATTCCATTAATAAATTGATATTTATTAATTTAAAACAATTATTATCTCAAAAAATATCCTAGTTTAAGCATAAACTCATCTTTTATAGCTACGGTTTGCAAAATTCATATTTACAAAACTTTATTTGACATTTTCCTACTCTGATTACTTGACTTTATTTTAACACACTGCGTTAATATGGTAAGCTTTGCAAACTGTACCGTAGCTATAAAGGAAGGGTTTATGCTTAAACTGGAATATTCTTTGCGATAATAATTGTTTTAAATTAGTAAATATCAATTGATTAATGGAATATTAAAAATGAAATAATTTTGCTCAATTTGATTTGTGGAAGCAGTACACTAATAATACACTATGGAAGCAGTAGACAATATCAAACATAGTTGAGCTATTTATTAAAAAAATAAGTTAATTGGAGACGGTAGGATTTAAACCGATGAACTCGAGTTCCGACAACAGCAAAAATTCACTCACTTAAACCATGACTCCATACTTCCTTTAACATATGAAGGCGTGTTTAAGAATGATTGTTAAGCATATTTATATGAAAACTAATGTGAATAGAAAAACTTTAGGCCCCCCCTGCCCCCTCCAACCATTTCATTGGCAACGAAAATTCGTTCTATAATTTTTCTTATGGTAATCACTGCATGATGGTATATGTTCGATTTAAAATCCAGGACATACATTCGTGTATCTGCCTCTTAAGTGTGATCAAATATACCATTAGCGGAATCATTGGTGTCTACAAAGGAGAAACACCAAAGAAAATCAATTATATTTATTTAAACAGTGATTTTTGCTACAATCAAAGTATGCTTGTATGGCCATCGTGTGTTATTCATAGGCCATCGGTCCGGACGTGTAAAGGATGGCTGGGATAGGCTTTTCGGATAGATGCTACTGGTTTGGTTAGTCGGGGAGTTTGGGAACGAAGTTGACTTGTAACACTTTGTACACCGATAGACTTCTAAATTTATGACCGCTTCTCGGCCAATTGCATCAAATGTTATTAAAACTCTTCCTCATGGATTTTAATATTCATCTCATCAACGTTCTGAAACTTTCGAGTAAGGAATCACTTTAAGCTAGCCATATTTGAGGTAGCATAGAGTTTATAATTCATTGGGGTGATTTGAAGAAATTCCGCCCCTCGTCCGTGTGTACATTCCATGCACCAGAAAGACGGTGAGCTGGATGTTCCAGCCGAGGGCTCAGGCTCTTTGATTTTTAGTTAGACATACTAAGGAACATTTTAAACTCATGCGACTCAATCAAAAAATACCTACAAAAGCCTGTTTGAGCACAAGACATTTGGTTTAAAGGTTCAAAGGAGAAAATTTGTGGAAGTGATATATCATATGGAATTGTATATCACATGGTGATATACAATTTGTAGTGACGACAAGTAGTGGAATCTAGATGGATCCGATGTCGCTTCACCGTATTCCAACGATTTACGAAAGGATGAGCTAATTTGTTCATAGATTCATTGTTTAGTAGAATACTTCAGGATTTTGGGTGCATTTCGTTAAACTTGCACTCACCGTTAACCTTCGAAACTGGTCGAAAAAATTCTATTGATTATCTGGGGCACTCTTCAAGAAAATAGTATTTAGGACGTTGCTAGATGCCACATCCATTGTTAAGCGAAAGACTTTCGCAGAGAATCCAAAATTTCCTCTCTAGTACCCTGCCAGCGTATTTGCTGAACCAAAAATTGTCAACGTGGCGTGTCGTGTATATGACAAACGCTTGGCGATGGCACTTCAAAGTACTTAATCTTTCAACAAATCATTATTAACTTATTAAAGTTATAAGTTATAATTAAAATCTGTAAGTCGGAAAGAGTGGGTACTTCATGGTCTTTAGCCGTATTTACTGAGCTGTTCCACAGGAAAAATCCAATTCATTTAAAACGATGCCAATTTCCAATTTTTTTTTGAATTTACTTCCACGGTGAAAATCCTACTTACTTTTTAGACTTTGCTAAATATTTTCTGTCAAATAGTAAGTCTAAACTTATTCTAACTTTAGGACAATCTGACAATACCTAAAACTTTGAAATGTAAAACGGAATTGGGGATAGTGAGGTTAGGGTTTTGGAAATGGTTCGGGGAATTCTTTAAGGCAGGGTTTGGTCATAGGTAAAACAGTCATGGGGCAGCGAAATGACATACTCATTTCAATGGGAAATCGAATTGGCTATCTAGGGAGAGATGTTGACTAGACGAGGGATGAGGAGACAGTTTTACGTACTCTTGGAAATCAGATTTCTTGAAGTATGACGAAGAAAAATTTTGTAAAGCATGGGATCCAAATTTCAGACGCATCAAGAGGGCGTCGGTTGTCTAGACAGTGGAAGATTGTAGAGAAAGGTCACTTTTCTATCCAACAGAAACATTAACTTTACAAACTCAATGACCTTTACACACAGTGTTTCCATTGTGTTTTCTTATTTTACTGAAGCTACATTCCACTTGAACAGAATCCAAAATGATGGGATTGAACGGGCAGTTGGAGTAAGTTTTTGTGGCCCATTGTTCACCTGTGTGTTGGCAATTCCAAAAACATATTTGGCATATCAACAGAATTGGGAATTTCTGCGAGTTGTTAAATTTATTTCAAACCGTCTCCCAGCAGGAGATTGGCTTGTGGCAGTGTCATTTGCATTTGAGACGACAATCTGCTGGTATTACTATGTTTTGTGGTTTGTCCAGTTTCTGGTTCACTGCAACTCCATCTGCCTTTGGTTGGAATTCCTAAATAATTGGCAACTTGATCATTTGAAAATTCTATGAATAATTACCTTGAATTTTAAAATTTGGCAGTTTTTTACAGGGCAGTGAAATACGACACATCTGAAACAACAGCAGGAGAGAAACTCCAAAAATCATATAGATCTCATCAAATTCTACACATCGTAGTGAATCAACTACTTTACAACCTATTTCCAGTTGTGCTTGGAACTGGTTGTTCTCTGTTGATAACGATGCTCTATTGTTCACTCCGGTTTCGGAAATTTTGGAACAACTCAATAATTGCCTGCATAATGCTGATTGGCGTACTTATTCTGGTTGCATTTTATATACTGTCGACAATGATTGCACGAATTACTGAACTGTCAACTCATTTCAAGAAATCCGTTCAGACAGGCGGTATAAACCGAAAACCGGATGTCCGATTTCTTCGGTCATGTAAAGTGGAAATTTGGAGGTTCATATGATACAACGAGTAATATGTTCATTATACTTATGAACAATGTTGTAATTGATATACATTTATTAACTTGTTGGTAAGTTTCCGTGCCACCGGGAAGGATTACTTTTCATAATCCAAATATTGCGGTCAATAAAGCGCCAAATTAGAGCACTTGAAAAAATGTAGGATTTTTCTTGATGTTTGCAACAATTTTCGGTTTGCTAATATTTTTGTCATTGTAATTAAAATTTATTGTATATCTGCATTATCTCTATAATATTGAGGCATTTGTGTTTATTCTACATTTGTATAAGGTACACTAGCGATTCTCACATTTCATAAAGAAATATAACTGAAAAGTACATGTGTTTTAGATGATAAATTAATATAATGACTAGTAATGTATTAGTAAGTTGTTTATAGTAATAATAAATTTAGCACAGAAGCTGTACTATAAATATCCGGTATCGGATTAATTCTAACGTATTTCAGCTTGTTGAACATGCATTTTAATTTTCGCCGCATGAGTAGCGCATTTTCATCACCGTACCAAACTCATGACGATAGAATTTCAGGTAAAAACACATTTCTTTATCATTATCCGCAATGAAAACTTTAGTATACCATTTGTTACAGTATTTAGTTGGAAAGCCTTCTCATACAACAAATAATAATTTTTCACTGGTTTGTCTCTGTGACATAATTTTTTTAAATGTCGCTACTGAGAATATTATTTGTAGTTGTATATTTGAATCCACTGAGTACTTAATTTTCCAAAAGGTTAAAATGTTTTTATTAATTGTANACATGCATTTTAATTTTCGCCGCATGAGTAGCGCATTTTCATCACCGTACCAAACTCATGACGATAGAATTTCCGGTAAAAACACATTTCTTTATCATTATCCGCAATGAAAACTTTAGTATACCATTTGTTACAGTATTTAGTTGGAAAGCCTTCTCTTACAACAAATAATAATTTTTCACTGGTTTGTCTCTGTGACATAATTTTTTTAAATGTCGCTACTGAGAATTTNCTCTGTGACATAATTTTTTTAAATGTCGCTACTGAGAATATTATTTGTAGTTGTATATTTGAATCCACTGAGTACTTAATTTTCCAAAAGGTTAAAATGTTTTTATTAATTGTATTCCTTAAAGCTTAGTACTCAGGTATTAAACCCGAGCAAAAAGTGTGACAAATTTTCAGGCTAGGATGAGAAGAAACGTAGGAAAAAAGTTGAGCTGAAAATGTCATTTTTGCGCACTTTAAGCCAAGCGTAAAATAGAGGGTACTCACGTCAAGGCTGAGCAAAAAANAAAAGTGTGACAAATTTTCAGCCTAGGATGAGAAGAAACGTAGGAAAAAAGTTGAGCTGAAAATATCATTTTTGCCTACTTTAAGCCAAGCGTAAAATAGAGGGTACTCACGTCAAGGCTGAGCAAAAAAAGTTTCATGTGACTAATTTTTAAATAAATTGATTTCAAAGAAAGAGTTCGGATTAATAAATTGTCACTGTCCATTGCTAATTTAAAAAGTTTTTGAAAATTAACAGTTCTGATGATGAGGATGATGATTTAGTGTTTTTTTTTTGATTTTTGAATTTTGAATTTTGAATAATAATAAATATTTTAACTAGAAGTTATTCTCGTTTTTGAAACTTGTGAAAAACTATTAAAAAATGTTTCTAATTCCCCAAAATTTGATTTGAGATTATTTTTCTCACTTTTTGCTCGGCAGAAAAAGGGGGTCGTTCTTCCTGAGCAGAAAATGTTCTTTTTCTTCCCCAGAAGAATTTTTTTACGTTTCTGCTCTGATTTTGCCTCGACCTGAGTACCAAAATTTTCTTCCAAGCTCTAATTTAAAAAAAGTCGATTCTTCTCACTTTTTTCCCCACATGAGTACTATACTTAAAGCAATTTTTTTTAGATGATACTGTTTACATGTTTTTGAAAGATTATGCGAAAGTAGAGAAGAGAATTTTTTTAATCAAGTCTCTGCGACATCTAGAAAAAAAAGTTAGGATTTTTTGAAAATTGTAATTTCGGAACATTCGTTTGGGACACCTAACTTCTCATGAACATTGTCCCAAAAGAATGTTCCGAAATTACAATTTTCAAAAAATCGCAACTTTTTTTCTAGATGTCGCAGATACTTGATTAAAAAAAATTCTCCNCCGAAATTACAATTTTCAAAAAATCGCAACTTTTTTTCTAGATGTCGCAGATACTTGATTAAAAAAAATTCTCCTCTCTACTTTCGTATAATCATTCTAAAACATGTAAACAGTATCATCTAAAAAAAATTGCATTAAGGAGTCTTACTGGCAATAATTTTTGGAGCACCCCTTTCTCCAACAAANATAATTTAAAAAAATTCCAGAATGAAGGGGAGCAGGGGGGGGGGCTAGGTTCTGAAGTTTAAAAAATGGGTTTAACAAACCTTCGTCAACTTTTTCATTTATTGACCGATTCCGATGAAATTTTGTATGAGCATACCTAATCGCATTCCCCAGGTGACATATTTTTTTAGTTTTTCATAAATTTGATTTTTTGAATTTTTATTAAATTTTGAAAAGAGGATTTTTCAAAAAAAATTTTTTTTGATCATGTTAGGTATTGTTTACCGATAGATGCGGAATATGTAAGAATTTTTTGAGTTTTTTTTACTCTCCCGCTCTGACCTGCCTTGCATTTTTTGTCACTTGGGTTTTAAAAATAACTCCTGTTAAGTCCAGTGTTCGGCAGCACAGTCACCGTCCCCGTCCCGTCCCCGTCTTTGCTAAACAAAAATTTTCCCCGTCCCGTCCCGTTCCCGTCTGCTCATAATAAAAGACTTACCCGTCCTATGAAAAAAAATTTTCTACCCGTCCCGTAATTATGGATTTTAGTGTACTAAATTGAAATTGTGTATTTTGCCTACTTTCAAAATCAAAATTTTGATTTTGAGCTCCTTGCAATTATAAACTTCTATTTCGATCAGCTTGGGTACTAAATTTCGATTTTAATTTCAAGTCAAAAAATATATGGAATTTGATTTTGATTTCGTATTGGCTAGATTTGAATTTCGATTTTGAATTGTACAAAAAATGAATTTCAATTTCGATTCGGTAGGCAAAGTTGATTTCGGTTTCGATTTTGATTTCTATTTCGAATAGCAAATTGATATCGAAAATCGAAATTCAATTCCCATACAAATCGAAATCCAAAACTAGACAATAGAACTAGAAATTCATACCTTTTCAGTGGAACGAAATCGAACCCTATGACTTTTCAGACTCAGGAAATCGAAACCCATAAAGTTTCAGCCTCGAAATCTAAACCAATAACATTGTAAGCTCTCCAAATCAAACTCGAAACGTTTATATTAGTGAGCTCTGATAATTGAAATTTTGATTTCCAATGAAACTAAGTTGGAAGTCTGTGCCTGAATAACACCCGTCTTTTAAAAAGAANTACATTGTAAGCTCTCCAAATCAAACTCGAAACGTTTATATTAGTGAGCTCTAATAATTGAAATTTTGATTTCCAATGAAACTAAGTTGGAAGTCTGTGCCTGAATAACACCCGTCTTTTAAAAAGAAATGTCTTCACCCGTCCCCGTCTTTCGTAGAAAACAGACTTTTCCGTCTCCGTTTTTCCTAAAAAACCGTCTTACCTTTCTTTCATACTAAACATCCTCACCCGTCCCCGTCCCGTCTCCGTCTTTCCCAAATAATCGACTCACCCATCCCCGTCCCGTCCCCGTCTTTCTCAAAAATTCGACTCACTCGTCCCCGTCCCGTTCCATCCCATCGCCGTATTTTCAAAATAATCAACTCACCCGTCTTTCTCAAAAATTCGACTAATCCGTCCCCGTTCCGTCCCCGTCTTTTCAAAATAATGAACTCACCCGTCCCGTCTCCGTCTTTCTCAAAAATTCGACTCACCCGTTCCCGTCCCGTCTTTTGAGAGAAAAAAGGGGTCCCGTCTCCGTCCAAACCCGTCCGGACGGAGACGGGAAAGACGGGATACCGAACACTGGTTGAGTCAGCCTCAACACCAGGTGAGAAGCGGAGTGAGGTTAGCTGAAATGGGAGAGTAAAAAAAAAAGGTTCTTACATATTCCGCATCGATCGGTTAACTCCTACTACTCACGGAAGGTTTTTTCCCTATAATTTTTGGCCAAAAGGCCAAACGCTGCGAATTAGTTTTGTGTTGGCCTAATCCACTTTAGTATACGTAAATTTGAATGAAAAACGTTATCGTAAGCGAAAACAAATTGAATTACCCACGTATTAGAATGGATGAACGTTATGTAATTTTATGCATCCGTCTGTAAACCTTTTTCTTCACAACGTTTCTTTCTCCTATTCACGATTTTACTTAAGAACGTTATTGCATATAGTCTGATATAACTTAAATGATGTTAATTAGATTTCTAGAAATATTTAATAAAAATTGAATATGCATATATAAATTTGAAATTATCCACGCTTCGTTTTCACAACTTACAGTAAATATGGAATGAAGAGCTAACACACATGGGTGTTTGAGGTTCGGTGAACCTTGAGGTTCGGAAAAATTTCATCGAACCCTGGACCAAACCGAACATTATCCGATACAGGTTCGGCTCGGGTTCTATATTTTTTAATTAGTTACCGGTTCGGCTAGGTTCGACAGGATCTAGATTCGGTTTGGGTTCGGTGCGGCCTTAAATTTTTGAATTTAGGAATCGGTTCAGTTCGGTTCGTAGCTGAACCTGGTTCGGTTCGGTTTGGAAAGTTCGACAAACCTGAATATTTGGATATTAAATGGGGCAAGGTTCGGGATGGGTTTAGTGCGGATTCGGCTCGAGAGAGTAAAATATTAAAGTAGAGTCGGGTTCGGTTCTGTTCGACAGATTCCAGGTTCGGTGCGAGTTCGGTGCGCTAAAGTAAAATTTGAAATTGGCTCCGGTTCGGCTAGGTTCGATATAGTCGAGGTTCGATCCGGGTACGGTGCGGCAAAATTTTTGTGGACTAGATTCGGATTAGGAAGGTTCGGCAACCCTCAAAAGCCCATGTGTGAGCTAAAGTAAAATTCTAAAGCTGCCTTTCATAGACCGNGGTTTAGTGCGGATTCGGCTCGAGAGAGTAAAATATTAAAGTAGAGTCGGGTTCGGTTCTGTTCGACAGATTCGAGGTTCGGTGCGAGTTCGGTGCGCTAAAGTAAAATTTGAAATTGGCTCCGGTTCGGCTAGGTTCGATATAGTCGAGGTTCGATCCGCGTACGGTGCGGCAAAATTTTCGTGGACTAGATTCGGATTAGGAAGGTTCGGCAACCCTCAAAAGCCCATGTGTGAGCTAAAGTAAAATTCTAAAGCTGCCTTTCATAGACCTCCTTTACAAAAGTTACACTAAAAACTCCTTTCTATTTGTTTCATAATTTCAGTTGTTTATTTCCGACAAATAAATACCAGAGAAATGAGTAACCTTTGGTAAAAATATACCATTCATAAAGAAAAAATAAAAATTCATTGATTCTGTAATTTTTATATTTCGTAAATTATTGANTACCAGAGAAATGAGTAACCTTTGGTAAAAATATACCATTCATAAAGAAAAAATAAAAATTCATTGATTCTGTAATTTTTATATTTCGTAAATTATTGATTTTAAACGGTATAAGAATACCCAAATATAAACCAATTGCAAGAGAATAATATTATGCGTTATATTATTATTATAAATCGACTATACACGATGTATCGAAAAAGAGCAACGCGGTTTCCATTAAGTGCGCCTCTTCGAAAGGTCATAACTCCTTACGGTTTTGACATGGGCAGCTCGTAGCAGCTGTAAACAAATATCATGATGTGCACATAATTGTGTAATATTCAATTACTGTCTTTGAGCCTGGGTTTTGTGGGGTTTTAAATGAAAAATCAACAAATGTACTTCCATGTTAAATCTTAACTTGGAAGAGCCGTCGCTACTGGATACTTCAACCAAACCTCACCAAATGTTATGAGTAATTTCTATTAGCCCTACTTAATAATTTGTAGTGATCAAAGCTGGAATTGATATAGATGAAAAATGACACTTTTGGCCAAAAATTATAGAAGAAAACCTGTGCTACCATAGGAACAAAAATAAAAATAGATAAAAATTTTTTTTTTTTTTTAAATTAATATTTTTTATGGTTTATCATCACGTTAGTCTGAGATTCTTTGCATCCTGTGCGCCATCTGCTCTGTGATACACCAATTGAGCCAAAAATTTGCATTTGAATTTTAAAAACTAATACCAAGGTGCCATATTTTTTAGTTTTTGAAACGTTGCATCTTTAAATTTTTTTAAATAAAATAAAGTTTCTTTTTGTCATATGAACACTTGGATCATGTTGGGTCTTATTCGACACTTAATGCTTTTATATAAGTAATAACTGAACGCAACAAATAACAGTTTGACGAACCATCAAACTTATTTTTATAAAAAAAAAATGCTTTTGTTTCTTCTAACCATTGGTATTACGTTACTTTGAGTTTTTATATGGTAAAAAAAATTTTTTTTGAAATTTATTAAAAATCGAAAACGCAAAATTTTGAAAAACTAAAAAATATGACACCTTGGTATTAATTTTAACTATTTAAATACAAATTTTTGTCTCAATTGGTCCATCATAAAGCAAATGGCACAGAGTAAAGCGAAGAATCTCAGACTAACAACATGACAAAGCATAGAAAAAAAAAATTTTTTTGAATTTTATTTAATTTTTATTTTAGCTCTAAAAATAGTTTGATGCGTACAGTGCTGCTCCCAAGAGTAGGAGGAGTTGAACAATATCCAACACGATCAAAATGTTTGTTTTTTATATACTCGTTTTCAAAATTTAATAAAAATTGATATAAATAAAAATTTTGAAAAACTTAAAAATATATGGCANTGGTCCATCATAAAGCAAATGGCACAGAGTAAAGCGAAGAATCTCAGACTAACAACATGACAAAGCATAGAAATAAATTTTTTTTTTGAATTTTTTTTTTAAATATTTTTATTTTAGCTCTAAAAATAGTTTGACGCGTACAGTGCCGNAAATGTTTGTTTTTTATATACTCGTTTTCAAAATTTAATAAAAATTGATATAAATAAAAATTTTGAAAAACTTAAAAATATATGGCAGGTTGGAATTAGTTTTAACAATTCAAATACAACTTTTTGGCTCAATTGGTCTATCACAGAGTAAATTGCACAGAGTAATGCGAAGAATCTCAGAAACAGAACGTCATAATAAAGCAAAAAATGAATACCGACTAATACTTTTTTCATTATTGTGATAAAAGTTTGACGCCCGCGACAGCGCTAGCCGGCTCGCGAGCGAAGCGAGCGGCGAGCGCCGGCTAGTTTTAATATAATGGTATAATTTGTCAAATGCTGACCAACACAAGACTGCCAGTAAGAATGTTTTTGAACAGGAGTAAGTAATACTACGTGTGTTATGCAAAATTTAGGCGAGGTACAGAAAAGACAATTCTAAATAATTAAAGTCATTGTTTGATCAACTCAAACTAGTACACTCAATATCATGATTAAATTTTAATTAACTCTTTTGCAAAGGATACAGGTTCAGGACCCATTCCTAGAAAAATTTGAGATAGCCGAAAGCTTCTGCTCAAACCCGCTTTTCAACGACTCTCAGATTTTTAAGAACTGATCTTGCGCCTTTGTAAAGGCTCACTGAAATCGATGAGCCTGAGTCAAAAACAGTCTCGGTTCAGCTCTGAGACGGCCTCATAATTCAGACGCTTGTGCCACACTATTTTAACAACTGTTCTACCTTAAGAACAATACTTTTGCAAACGTTTGTGCAAAAAGTTCTGCCAAGACTCACATTCAAAATTAGGCGAAAACTGATAATTAACAAAGAATAGACTAGCAACAATACTACGTTTACATTTTAAATTACACATTCACTTGGGAATAAGCTACACATTAATGATAGAAAAACGCATTACAGTGGAACACGCTTATAAGACCATCCGATATGAGACCAATTCGGTTATAAGACCACATTTTGGCGCACTTGGTGTGAAACAAAGTATTTTGCATGGGGGAATATCGCCCTATAAGAGCAACGGTTATAAGACCTTAATTCAAAGCCCAAGTTCGTGCCAGATTGAACTTATATAAAACAAAACATGCGTAATCTCGACATTTCACTTTAATCTTATTTTTTTAGGAATCTAAACATGCACTTGTGTTTACTAAATGCCTTTCACAAACTTATTTTCTACTTTTAAAGTTTAAATATGCAAAGTAATTGATTTTCAAAATTGATAGTGTAAATAAGTTCAATTATTCTTATTTGATATTCTACAATATTGGTACCAATTGACTGACCTTCTGAAACCTTGAAAAAAAAAACTTGCAGGTGAGCATGTATTAACCATAGGTTAGTGCAAACACTTATGTCCAAGAGATTCGAAGTAAGGTCAGCTTCAGCAGTCGTAGGAAATCTATAAATTTTTGTTGATTTTATAGTTGTATGTAGAAAACAAAGTATTTCCCACTTTGCTATCAAATATCGATGTCCGCTCATTGAAAGTGTCAATCTGACAGTACTCGTCCGCTTCTTAAACTCTTGAGATTTGAGTTTTAATTTTTCGCAAAGGGAGAGCCGAAGGTAGTTTATGTTAAATAGTCTGAATCACTCCAGGAATATAAAGTTATAATATTTGTAGAAATTGGTTAACAATTGTAACAATGCCACTGGATCTTCAATATCATGTTTACGCCATTAAAAATGCCATTTTTAAAGCGAAATTTACAGATTAATTGAACTAATAGTATACGTCAACATTACTTTCAAATTGCTTCTCCATTTAACTACTTAAGTTCCCGTCGAAAAATTAAATATAACCGGTTATTTCATTGAAAAATGTCAGCTTTTATATAAGACCAAATTGGTCTTATATCCGTCATAAGACACCGCCACCCACTATTCCCTCATATTTCCCTCCCTGTTATTTTTAGTACGATAGATAAACTCATTGGTTCCGCTGGGGTATGAACATCCATGGTTAATATTACCTGGCGTCAGTCATAGATTAAAGAAGAACTGCGTGAATCCTAAATTTAGGTTAAAGCTAGAGTTATAGAAGTAGGTAGTTGTATCTTGCTTCCATTTAATTTTTTTGGTGCAGTGCTAAACTTGTTTTTCAGCGAGGATGAGGATTTAGGTAATTATGTTTTGCCTCATCTTGCCTTCTCTACACTATTCTATGCAAAATTACTTGTTGCCAAACAATCGTTTTGCTCATATTACCAACCAAATACGTTCGATGATACTCTTACCAAATTTTCCAATTACCTACTTTAAACCTCTACTTGGTTTGACAAGAGAAACAGTGATTTATGTTTTGTCTCCAACTGAATTTTCTATGTATATACAGTGAGAAAGATTAAGTCGGAGACATTATCCTTTCTATTAAATTGGATCGACTAATTGCAGTTGGCTGCTGCTTGTCTTGAAATTAGCAAACTCATAATGTTCCAGTGGTTCTACGACTATTTTCTCGAGAAATATCCAAATCTTGATCTCGCATATACTGACGTTGACTCGCATATTGACGCCTGTTAATTGGAAAGCATATATACGTGGTGAGAGTACGGATCAGCTAAAATCAATTAAAGAATCTATTTTTAATGTTGCAAAAGAAACGTTCGCATAAAACATTGTGTTTTCACAAAATTGAGACAATGCAAAAATAGTTTTGAAAAACTTGCTTTCAGAAATCCTTCCAGCCGAACAAAAAAAAATTATTGTTACAAAAGGGAGAGTTTTTACCTAAATTGCTACCACCCGTTCTAACATTTCTTGCAAGCCAACTATTAAATTAACCATCGCTAATCGAATGAGACTTGTTCCGCAGCATACTTACAATAAACAATACTTTTGGCAAAAAAAAACCAAATATTCATCTTTGATTCAGAAATATAAAGAAGCCATTTTGCATCAGAATATACCAGATGATTTGAAAATATTGTTGTATCTAAAACATGCAAGAAACTTGGCACGAAAGCAGAAAAATATAAAAAAAATTCACTAGTTCTGGTAAAGAACATACTTCCAGTATTTTCAAAAACTAAAAATGAATTATTGGAAACAATAACTTCCGTAAAAACTTTGTTGCTGATCCATTCAATAAAATTGTAATAAAACTTAAAGGTACTCGCATAGCTCTAACATTGGATTATTTCAAATCATTTAATATTGTGAAAAATAAAGAGGAGAAATTGTTATTGACGGAAAAGTAATTTCAGATACCGAATATAAACAAATTGTTTTGGAACTTGCTAAAATTAAACAACCAGTCAACTGGAACCATGGACAACGTACTCAAAAGAATTATACAATTCCCAGCNAAATCATTTAATATTGTGAAAAATAAAGAGGAGAAATTGTTATTGACGGAAAAGTAATTTCAGATACCGAATATGAACAAATTGTTTTGGAACTTGCTAAAATTAAACAACCAGTCAACTGGAACCATGGACAACGTACTCAAAAGAATTATACAATTCCCATCCAAATCAAATGTTTTTGGAAAGGCTACCCTCTCTGCTTTATATACACAAAGCGAGAACTCATCTCCAGTTGGANCCAAATCAAATGTTTTTGGAAAGGCTACCCTCTCTGCTTTATATACACAAAGCGAGAACTCATCTCCAGTTGGAAAATTTCAAAAATCAAAAGGTGGTAGAAACATACGTTGGATTACTATTAAATAATATATTTTATAGAAATACGACTTTGATAAATCAAATTATTTGTTGTATTATATTTAATTTTTTTCTTAATAAATAATTTTTAACAAAATTACTAACAATTTACTAACAAAAGCTCTCGTGAATATACAATATAAAGAAAACGTTGGACATGAGTCGAGTCTTTTAAACATAAAAATATAAAGTAATGTCCACACTTATTTAAATTTGGGCCTTGTATACATAATCTATTCTTCAACATTAATAATCCATTATTTCTAACCCATAACTACAAAAAAAATTCTATTTCTGCTCCATGTGTCTTTATAAATAGACCGACTCAATGTTCTCCTTCTTCTTAACTAGTTTGGTTATTAATGCAAAGTACCAGCGGATNCTTTATAAATAGACCGACTCAATGTTCTCCTTCTTCTTAACTAGTTTGGTTATTAATGCAAAGTACCAGCGGACATCTTTTAATCTTGAGTTGTAGTAAATGATCACATGGAATAACTTCACATTGACCATTCTTCCTTTTTGCTAACTGTGCGAGGCAATAATAATTTTCTAGCGTATTAATTGATTCTTTTGAAAAATCCTTAAAATATGTTTTTTATCTGCATTTATATATAACACCGATTGGTAATCAGCGTATACGACAACGTTGTTTGTACTGGTGAGTCCTGTCTTAAAACAAAGATTAATGTCAACGTTACCAAATTTTGGAATGGTAAAACTGTCTCTGATCGCTTCTAGTTGAATACATGGAGGATTTTACCATTTTTGAATTCGTTGAGTTTGATGTCGACTCCAGCATCGCAATTTACAATTTCTAAATTTTCAAATAATGAGAGATAAGTCAATACTAATCTATGTNTTAATGTCAACGTTACCAAATTTTGGAATGGTAAAACTGTCTCTGATCGCTTCTAGTTGAATACATGGAGGATTCGTTGAGTTTGATGTCGACTCCAGCATCGCAATTTACAATTTCTAAATTTTCAAATAATGAGAGATAAGTCAATACTAATCTATCTTCAGCGATATCAAAATTTATTGAAATATTAGTGTTAAGTAAAAAGACTGACTCGGATCATTTCCCGTTACTGATTTCCTTGAAGGCAACGTATCTAGGCCCAACTACTCGCGTCAGCCATACGAAACCAAAACTTGTTATCCCCGTTAAACAACCCAAACTTTATGAATTTGTCAAATCACTCGAATTAAAAATAAGTAATTCCCTGATTGAATTCATCGACGTCCACCTAACTCGTAATTTTATGTATTCTGCAATTGTTGACACGTGCAAAGACCTCAAGTTATTCAAATATCCGAAACCACAGGAAATCCACCATAAATTGTTTTATAATGATTGCAAAATGTTTAAATACGAAAAAAATTGCTCGCTGAGGCTTTTACGCAGGAATACTGACAATGGAAGGATGAAACAGCTAGCCAAAGAATACATTGATAGCAACAAAAAATACGCAAGTATAACTACCCAGAAAAAGGATAACTTCATTTCTCAAGTTTCTCTGCAACTGCACCAATCTTCCAACCCGTCTCAGTTCTGGAAAGCAGTAAAATACTTCGGACGCACCTCAGAATCCACAAAGAACATATCGGCAATTCAATGGCATAGGGATTTCAGCAGTGTGTTTAATCCCGAAAACCTCAAATCGGTTAATTCCCCGTACTCCAAATGCAGAAATGTCACCGACCCAATCTTAGACAGGAAATCCAATGCTCAGGAGACACACATGGGCATCAAATCACTGAAATCGGGGAACGCACCTGGTGAGGATCTAATACCAAACAGCGTATGGAAGATAAATTCGCCTACCCTTTTGCTATACTTAACCAGCCTTCTCTAACTATGTTTTGATTAAGGGAAAGTCTTCGTTAAATGGTGCAATGCGTTAATTTGTCCGATACTTAGAAAGGGTTCAAAAGAAGTCCACGCAAATTATCGCCTTATCTCGTTACTGAGCAGCACACTCAAACTTTTTACTAAAATTCTAAATAGTAAGCTGATGGAATGAATAACCAATCACAACTTAGTATCCCACTTTCAGGCAGGTTTCCGGAAGGGAAGATTTTGCGTTGACCACGTTTTTACTGTTGTGTCTATGGCACAGATTCAATTCCTCAAAGAAAAGGAGTTATATGTTTGCTACGTTGATCTTTCCCAAGCATTTGATACTCAAACCACAGCCTCCTATGGAAAGTTCTTAAAAACATAAGGTTGTCCACTAAGTTCATCCGTGTGTTCAAATATATATATATACAGGTGCGAAGATTTCCACTTCTTACGGTTTAACGGAAAGAATAAAGATAATGATAGGACTACTTCAAGGAGAATCTGCAAGTTCCACTCTCTTTAACTTCTTTATAGAGGAATTAGTGAATATATTTGATAGATGTCTCCTAGCCGGCTTTCGACTTCATTCGCAATCTGTACATTTGCTTCTTTATGCGGACGATCTAGTTCTCGTTGCTCAGTCACGAGAACTCCTCCAACATAATATGAATTTCACTGCTAATTTTTTTTACTCACAAGGTCTACAGGTCAATTTTTCTAAAACAAAAGTACTTGTGATACGGCATTCTGGAAGGGTGACAAAAAAAAGACACGTTCTGGAGAAGTTTCCCAGTACAGACTACGAAATCTTATATGTACTTTGGCATAATTTTTAGTCGAATGGGTCGTTCTACCGTCACTTTAAATCGGCTATGAGTAAAGGTATTGCCGCGCAAGGCACTGTATTTCGCACACTAGACAAGATGAAAACCCTCGACTTGCAAAGCTCGAACTGTTTCTTCAATTCCATTGTCAACTGAACTACCTTGTACGCCTCAGGTGTGTGGGAATCGCGACACACAAATGAAATAGTAAGGGTCCAACAGCAATACTTTAAGAGACTCCTCCTCCTTCCTTTTAGCACTCCCCGATATTTTGTTCGCTTACAGACAGGCTGCCTTCCATTAAGCTTTGATGTATCAGGTGTACTATTTTCCTATAGTTAAAACTTCTGTCAGCTAATGATTCGAACCTTCTTCTAAATGCATATATACAACTTGGAAAAACCTCGTAAAGACATCCAATCAAAAAATACAGTTGGTGTTTGCAATTGGAAAGTAAGCTGAAATCTATAGATAAGCAAGGTTTATATGAAAGAGGCTTAGCGAAAAAGGTCAAATTTGTCCAGAAATTTTTACTCACTGAGTACGAAGACCACTTGAAAAACCTTGACTTCAAATTTGCAAAGCAATCGTACTCTATTCCACACTATTATCAAATAAAGATCTCTGAAGTCCCCAAACCATTTTTATTGAACAAAATTTCCTTTTTGATGGCGACATGCATCCTACAAATTTGGCTAAATTCCAACTCTGTCTACAATAATGGGAAATGGTTTAACATTGGACATTTTGAGGAGAAGCAATGGAAATACTGTGGAGAACAACTTTCTTTCTTTCATTCTACTTTGGAATGCCCCGGCACATCTCACATTTGTCTGAATTACTTTCAAGGAATGCCAACGACTCCAATTCAACTTATCAAGGACGCCACTGAAGCTGCCACTGATCCAAACTTCACATTTTATTTATCACTTTTAATTTCAAATATTTTAAAACTTTTTCAGTAATTTTAACACATAATTTTATTTTATTTAAATTTACTTATGCGCGTAATTTTATTAATAGGGCGTTGGCCAACGTCAAATAAACTTGTTGATTGATTGATTATTTGGAATTGTACATTTTGAGGTGCATTCCCTTCACATTGGATACAGAAGGAATCATTCAAAAGATGTAACTGAATTCTCACGTCTATTCTAGGTATTAGATATCTGGTTTGGGTAAACAATTCAGTTTGTAATCTACCAGACTTTTCAAAAATTTTGCTTTCACTCACTATGTCTTTTTGCTTAATCCAACCAGGATCTGTAGTATTTATTTCCGATTCAGTTTTCGTAAACAAACGCTTCACCAACATTCTAGCTACATTTGCTTGTTATTTCCATTTCATTTAAGTAGATTTGCCGATCATAATATGCTAAAAATTCTTTACTGGTGCAAAATTTAATTCTGTTGCATCTGTCCCGTTCGGTAATGCTGTACCATCTTCTCGAGTGAGTTTCCCACGAATATAAATTTTTGATTCTGCAAAGTCAAGATACTGAGTTTCATTTCCTTGAATAAAAAACGTAATAGGTGAAGTTCCGTCTGAGACAGAATTTATTGGATAACATTAATAAATTGAAGTTGATTGTATAGTAATATAATATCCAGTTTCTTCAAATATTGCAGTGTCCTTACAGAGTTAATACGCTGTGTAATTGATTTTTGAGACATTTTGTTAGTTAAACACAGATGTCTGCTTTTGTTTTTTTATTTTCCTAGACTTTCTGCCCTTCTTTTTAAACTTTTTTGATTTTATAACNACAGATGTCTGCTTTTGTTTTTTTATTTTCCTAGACTTTCTGCCCTTCTTTTTAAACTTTTTTGATTTTATAACAACTCTTCTTCGTTTTATGCTTCTTCATTTTCTTGGTTTCTTTTTTTTGATACTCTTAATGCTTAATCAAGTGTATTGTCTTCGACGATATCAATCACATTTTTATTGTTTTATAACACATCAACCGCAATATTTTTCANATCAAGTGTATTGTCTTCGACGATATCAATCACATTTTTATTGTTTTATAACACATCAACCGCAATATTTTTCAGTGCACTTTTTGCAGCTGGAAGAATAAACATTTGCGCAAATGGTAGTAATTTTAAAGTAATAGCGAAAAATGATCCAAATCCAGATCCTCGTTGTCTGAATAAATTCGGTTTGTAAAAATCAAAATGTTGCGTTAACTCGTTCCCATACTGCAGACTGAAAAGCCTGTAAAGACGTTCAATTTCGTCGTTGTTATACATATTATAACTTTTTTTTTGCCAAAAATGCAGTGTAAGTTGGAATGTTTCAATCAATAATGGCATATGATATCCAGTTTCACTTATCATATACATGTGAATGAAATCAATATAATTATTAGTCAGTGGAACATACTGCAAATATGTAAATTCCTGAGTTGTTACTACTTCATCGGTCCCAGTGTAATTCATAATACGAAATATTGGAGCCATTTCATTACCAATATATTGAGGTTCCACAACATTAGCATAAACAAACATGCTAGTTTTTTCTTCATAGTTAAATTGATGTCTAAACCCGTNTTGAGGTTCCACAACATTAGCATAAACAAACATGCTAGTTTTTTCTTCATAGTTAAATTGATGTCTAAACCCGCCCAAAACAGAATTTTCACTCGAAACTTTAGTATCTTTCAATCTAAGGATGGCTAGCATTCTTAGATCAAAAACAATATATTTTTGTAGTAATGATGATGGTATGTCATTAAAACAAAATTTTCTTGAAATTTTANTTAGATCAAAAACAATATATTTTTGTAGTAATGATGATGGTATGTCATTAAAACAAAATTTTCTTGAAATTTTAAATTCAAAAGAGTAACATTTTGATTGATAAAGTCGACAAAATCCACAATGTGGTTCACATTTTTGTCTAACGTCAGGAATTTAGGGTTGAAAACTACTTCAACTTGTGTTTTTGAAAGTGATTTCCCTTCCTCAATATAACGCGTTTTTACATCTTCAATTTTAGAATTTGTCCTTATAAATTCAAAATATATATTTGCTGGAATCGTTGTCAAACTTTTTCCAGTAGAATCTACTTTCTTACTAACCAGTTCAACGCTAAAAACACTAATTATAAACTGAAACTTTGAAAAGTATTGTTTCAGGGGGAACTGAAACAAAGTTTCTTTCAGAACACGCCTTATCGCGTGAGCGGACAAAATATGTTGGTGATAGCATTAATGATTCAATAGAAGTATGTTCAAATATGGATTCTTGCTCAGGAGTAGGAGGACGTCCAATTTTGAATTCTTCCTCAAGTGTAAAAGACTGTTCAATGTCGGATTTTGCTCAAGTATTTTTTCATTTGTATTTGTTTCTCGCTTTCGAGTTCTTAGGTGAGATATATATTTTGCTGCATGTGGCATTATAACAAATGATCTTATATTATGGGGTTCGTAAGGTCCCGTAATATCTACATACCATTTGCTGCCACGACTTTGTACTTTGAATCCTGAATAATATTTCTTTCNGTAAGGTCCCGTAATATCTACATACCATTTGCTGCCACGACTTTGTACTTTGAATCCTGAATAATATTTCTTTCTTTCAGTATTCAGTGTGTTCATTAGTTCCTCTATGTTAGCAGTAGCTCATGTAGCGTATGCAGGTACCACCGCCCATTTCACAATTAATGACTAAGGGTTGTTTAGTATTTTAGAGTCTGTTACATAAAGAAGCATTTCTTCCATGATTCGCAAAGAATTGACAACATTATACTCATACCTAATGCAATTTCCGCAGTAATTTGTTCTGTCTAGTAGATATTCANCATTATACTCATACCTAATGCAATTTCCGCAGTAATTTGTTCTGTCTAGTAGATATTCAATTTCCGAATTCTCCAAACGTGATGTAAGTAATATTTTATACAAATCTCCTTATTCAAAATTCTCTAAGATCAAAATATCTTTTTGTAAACAAGGTTGTTTAAACGTATAAGTANACAAATCTCCTTATTCAAAATTCTCTAAGATCAAAATATCTTTTTGTAAACAAGGTTGTTTAAACGTATAAGTACATTGATCCAAAACAACTTCATATGAACTACTGTCTAAATTGAGTGGTATAGACAATTGATTTCGATCATTTCATAGAGTATTAGTTGGGAAAAATGCTGGCGAACCATCAATTTGCAGATGTACGTAGAAATTGTCCACTTTCTATTGAGTTTCGCTTACTACTAACTAGTAAACAACATTTCACTAGATTTATATATATTTTGAAAATATATGTTTACGTTGAACGATAAAACTTATACACTTGGACCTAAGTCCAGAAGGCTTACTGACTGACAGCGGGTTAAAAGTCAGCTAAACAACGCCTCAAAAGCAACCTAACGACTTACTTGCTAAATCTTGTCAACCTATTGTATGGCGTATGTAAACAGTGACCCACCGTTACTACGGGTTAATGGAAAATAACCCGTAGTACGGTAGTATACATACTACTAGTCTACTTGATAGACTTTGTTAAAGCCTCTCACCACTAGTCTGGCCTTGTACTTCTCAAATTTTCCATTTGGTAGGGTTTCACTCGATATTATAAACGATTGTCGAGAATTATAACATTTTTTTGTTCTGGAACATGTTCACAAGTTCCGCTAGCGTAGTGACTTGTGAATTCTTCTATTATTGCATAGCGCCATTGCTTAGAAACAGTCTTAATTTTGAATCCCTTTTCTTGTTTTTTTCGCTGATGGGCTAAAAAAGTAATCATGGTTTGAGGTGACTCCTGAAACTGTCTAACACCTTTTCAAACGGTAGGTATTTGTCGTACGGAAGACAGGAAACAATCTTTGTCGTTAACTGTCGTCAATTTTATAAATTAAAAAATTAAAAAATTTTTTGTCTCTTGTTTAAATTAAGAAACTATAATATGTGACCGCTTACAAGTTTCACAGATAAAGTTCGTAACACTAATGAAACGCAGAAAGAGATTGTTAGAAAGGTAAGTGGACTCTCCCACTTCTTTTAAAACTTTTACCCTTCCTCCCCTTCTTCTACTGTACACAAAAGTAGACTCGTCGTCTGAAACGTCTTTTTTCTTCCCACACGACGAGTCTAATCAACAGCAGAGAAATAGAGCTTCAGGCTAATTCCGCCTCTCTCACTCTCCACTCCTCTACCCCAGCCATATTGGATTTTTGGTTTTGTTGTTGGTTTTTGGAATCATCTTTTGCTAATTCTTGGATTTTAGGTGAACGGTATTTCGACCCTCAGTAAGTTATCCCTTGACCTCTGACCCTTGCCATTCCAATTTTCTTCTAAATAATTAGTTTTTTCCGTATTTACCTCTTTAGTTTCCCTAAACAATAATAATCCCTATTCCAACCCGTCACTTCCCAGAATTCAACCCCACATCTCCAAAATACCCAATCTCCCACCCGTAAGACCTAACCCGTCTTACAAGATGATCTAATAAATTTGAACTATTTCTACAGTAAATTACTTTAATCAAACAAATTTCTTAATTTGAATTATTTTTCAAATTGTAACGCTGAGACAAAAATAATTACATCTTTAAAATATTAAAGTTAAAATTTTATTTCAGGTAAAAAGTATCCAGATATTTGCATGCAAGAAATTTGGAATGAATACAACATCGGCAATCAAATTCAAAGCTTATTTTCGAGCCAAAAATTTTAAAACAATAACAAAAATATCGAGGAATTGTGATAGACAAATTAAGGATTCCAGTGAATAAAACATTTTCTTTGCTTCTTCATTTCGTGTCTTATTCAAAGGTTTGCTGTAATACTTTGAAAAAAAAATGGGAACTTGTATTGTTAACACGTACTAGATAGTAACAAAAAACTATGTATAAAAATACGTGAACTATTGTGTGAATATTCAAAATTCATACAAGTTCCTGTAAATAAATGTTTACAATGCTTAATGCTTTATGTTATTTTGCAACAAAAATGTTGAATTACAGAATTGGCAAATTAAAATTTTATATACTCCATGGCTTGTGAAAATATTTTCAGGTAAGTTAGATTACGAAAAGTTTACAAAAACATTACAAAAAATTCATATATTACATATACTGTTCTTGGAAGAACAATAAAGAATTATTATACTAAGATATCCTCATTGACTCCCATCTATTATCACAATAAGGCTCTATTTGAAGGACTCATATAGTTTATAACTAACAGTTTATCTAAAAGTAAAGATTAATAGATCGGTTCACTTTTCTAGTTGCTCATTGTTCATTTGCTTTTCTAGACACAAGGACATATACAGAAAAATAGTTACGTTTAACGCTATTTCTAGTTGTTTTATTTGGCTCTACAAAATTACGTTTCTCTCCGCTGTCTTTGGAATAATCTGCCTATTACTCCAACTATATGTATTTAAAGGTAGTTCTCACCATAGATTAATTTTGAACCTAGCGTTGACCGATATTGCTATTTGTAGTTATCTTTGTTTGACTATACAAACTCACTTCACTATCTGCTTTGTTCGGATTCTTCCTTTAATGTCAACTATNATAGTTCTCACCATAGATTAATTTTGAACCTAGCGTTGACGGATATTGCTATTTGTAGTTAGTTATCTTTGTTTGACTATACAAACTCACTTCACTATCTGCTTTGTTCGGATTCTTCCTTTAATGTCAACTATTTCTAGTCTGTTTGCATCATATTGTAGTTTTATTCATAACTTTGTCGGTAATGCTATTTCTGTGTCCCTATGTTCCTTTACAAATTCACACCTTTTTGTTCTTCCGAATTTTTCCTATTATGTCAAATATTTAAAGGTAGTTCTCGGTTTATGGTAATTTTGAACCTAGATTTTTCGTATTATGCTATTCCTTGGTGTCCCTAAATGGTTAAACAAACTTACTTCTCCTTCCGTTTTGTGCATATTCTTCCTACTGTGTCAAGTACTGCTATGTAGTTCTCAACCTAGAGTAATTTTGACGTTAACTTTGTCGGCTAATTCTATTTTTAATCGTCTCTATTTATCTCTACAATCAAACGACTGTTTCGGTTTCATCCTATTATGACCAGTATTTCTAGTTAACTTTTAATATAAAATAATTTCGAACTTAGTTTACCCTGACAATACTATTTTTAAGCATCGCTATTTACCGCTACCAACTCAATTCTCTTTTCGTTTCTTTCGGATTTTGCTGATTATGCCAAGTATTCCTAGTTAGTTCTCGTTGTAGAGTATCTTTTAACTTAGCTTTGGCGGGTAATGCAAACTTTAGACGTTTCTATTTGATCCTACAACCTACATCTCCTTTTCTTCATTATGCTGTGGACCAATAACAAATACTTGATTTAACAGAGATATTAATTCCTGAGCCAAAATAAAGTGGACGGTGACGAGGTAGAGCAATATAAATATACATGGATCTACGATTATATAGTATCTCAAACGTGTAACAAAACTTTTCGGTTGAAACCAATTTGCACTGAACAATCGAAAAACGCGTGTTTGAGCATCAGCTCCAATCAATTTTTAAGACAAACAAACGTTTTATTTACTGTGTCGATCACCATTTTAATTGGTAAAATATCCCGAACTAGGTAGTAACTAGCATCAATGCAGCTAATCATAGATATTGCGTCCGGCCAGACAGACAATCACGACGATGTTATAAACCCCTCCAGCTTGCTGTTTGCTATTAATAAATAAGCTTTAGTCTAAATGCTGAGAAATCACCAGCACGTGCATATTAAAAGCTTCTGATTGAAGATTGCGTTTGCAGAATCTACATTTGAACATACAATTGATCAATAGTAATGTTTTGTTAGAAATTGCAATTTAGTGTGTGAAATTTAAAAAGTTGTTGGATGGAAAAGTAACCTTTCTCCATTTCCCCTTGCGTCATTCTCTTCCACTGTCCAAACGACAGACGCACCCTAGAGGCGTCTGAGTCCGGTTCTACTGTCTTACAAAATCTCGCTTCGTCATATATCAAATCACAAATTTCCAGGAGTATGACGAAGCGGGATATGGATGGCGTATAATAGTGTCTCCAGCCCTCGTCCCGTCAACATTTCTCCCAAAGATAGTCAATTTGGAATCCCATTTTTTCCATTTACGTCACGCGATTGTTTGACCTCTGACCATACCCTGCCCTAGACAATTCCCCGAAAGAGTACCCAAACCCTATTCCCATCATCCCCGTTTTCCTTCTAGAAACNTACCCTGCCCTAGACAATTCCCCGAAAGAGTACCCAAACCCTATTCCCATCATCCCCGTTTTCCTTCTAGAAACTAAATAGTCAAAACGAAGTAACAGTCTGCATCTACTGTACTTTTTAAAATCTGCAATTGGTTCAATTTTTACTTGAACGTATCAGCAATTCGCCGTGGTCAAATGTGAANTACCCTGCCCTAGACAATTCCCCGAAAGAGTACCCAAACCCTATTCCCATCATCCCCGTTTTCCTTCTAGAAAGTAAATAGTCAAAACGAAGTAACAGTCTGCATCTATTGTACTTTTTAAAATCTGCAATTGGTTCAATTTTTACTTGAACGTATCAGCAATTCGCCGTGGTCAAATGTGAAACAAAAGTTTTACGTTAGAAAGTTAACGTTTTTATGGATTAGCCCAGTTGAAAAAAATAAATGCTATAGAATGTTTCGAAAAATAAATAAAGTTAGATGATGATGCAAAAATTAGGCAGTACGGTGCAGAAAGCTCAAATAAACAAGAAAGGTGGTGATGCATAAAGAAATGTATGATGACGTTTATTGACACCTGTTGCGACACATCCACGTAGAGTTACGTAGATACATTTGGATAAAAGTTGTAGACTAAAACAAACAAAACAAATAGAAATCTGTGGAGCTTCATAGAAATACAGTTAAGTATAAACTGATACAACTATGTAGGAAAACAAGGAAATACGTACACAACTTTGGCAACAAATATGAATAAGTGGAGCTTAATATGAATACATGGAACTAAGAGCAGGCGTGCAGGACCAAATTTAGACAGATAAAATCTAGTGAGTAAGGAGATGGATATAACAATTGCTAAACAATACTTGTTCCAATAAGCATACTAATAGACAGCATTAAATATATTTTAGCAGCAGTTTCTTTTCAATTGACTTATCGAATGTGTTATACTGATGGATGGTTGTTTTGAAAATATTTTGCTTGGATTATACCTGTTCTGTTGGGATATTTAATAATAAATTCGTTGATTCAGTTTATAAAAGGCAGATGTTTGTGGTAGAGGCGTATTTGTTATGCATATGTAACTTTACTGACGGTAAAGCCCCACCTTCCTTTCCCTAGTTACATCCTCCCAATTTTACTTCAACAATCCCTAAGGTCTTCCGTCTTGTATGAAGTTATCATTAAAACTATAAGCGCAAATAATGACATAATAAAACGGTAATAATCGACAAAGAAAAAGTCAAACATTGATATTTTGAAGCATTTACTAGAACATCTTCCTTTCCAACTTTCGAAAGTCCAGTTTAGGTTTTCTTGTTTTTCATTTCATAAAAGTTTAAGCATTCGACATGATTTCTTATAAAACTTCACAAATACAATTTGCTGCTAACAAAGTGTTGAATCTGTTATATATTAACCCATACAACTACGATGTAGATTTAGAATTATATAAACCACCACAATTGTTTTTGACATTAGGAAGATTTAAGCTTAAAATCTGGAAATCAATTATGATTCACCTCATCTTTGCAGAGAGCAATCTTGCAATATCGATAATTATTTTTCTATTTATATATGGATCAAGTGCTGAAGAAGCAATTCTGATATTGCTGATTATTTCTATCTGTGTGATGGATATTGCAATTGAATTATTCTACCTATTGGAATACGACCAGAATTTGCAGTGTATGAACGGATTAATATTGCTGAATAGAAGGCTTGGTAAGGAACTTACAACCACCACAGTGGGAGATCAGGTGACCACTCTCCTAAACGTCTGCCCTAATGGTTGCAAAGACCGTATGGTTTGGCGGTAGAGGGATACTAGANGATTATTTCTATCTGTGTGATGGATATTGCAATTGAATTATTCTACCTATTGGAATACGACCAGAATTTGCAGTGTATGAACGGATTAATATTGCTGAATAGAAGGCTTGGTAAGGAACTTACAACCACCACAGAGGTGACCACTCTCCTAAACGTCTGCCCTAATGGTTGCAAAGACCGTATGGTTTGGCGGTAGAGGGATACTAGANAGGTGACCACTCTCCTAAACGTCTGCCCTAATGGTTGCAAAGACCGTATGGTTTGGCGGTAGAGGGATACTAGAAATGAGGAAGGGGAGTATGCCTTTAACCCCTGTGGGGCATCAATGTCAATATTATACGAAGCAGTCTTAGATAGAATCACCTGGGAGCAGAAGCTCAGAAGCGTCGCTATCATAACGACGTCGTAAAATTTGACTTACGACGAAACAAAATTAACGACGCATGCTCGAATTAAAAACTACGTCGTTGAAGACACACATAGTTGACCTAACGACGGTTGTGAGCATAAATCAAAATGTTATCCGAAAGATAAATAACGATCTGTGCTCATAAAGCAAAACCGTCGTTAGTTATAATTTTTGCGTCGTGAACTGGCGACAGGCATTAGATGTCTTAAAACTAGAACTCTGTTTTAGAAATTTATAAAACTTAAGGCAGTAGAATGCAGAATTGTGAATTACTTTGGGCGCCTGGGGCTTGTAAAAAGAAGTTATGATGGGGTGTGATGAGTGATGAATTCGTCACTCATCACACAGATTTGAAGAGATAACGTATTATAAAAATTTGAAATTGAGAATTGAGGTTTGATTCATGATGCGTGATTATTTTGTTGAATTGATGGAGTACTNTTATAAAAATTTGAAATTGAGAATTGAGGTTTGATTCATGATGCGTGATTATTTTGTTGAATTGATGGAGTACACATCAAGTTGTGTATTATGGACCTTTTTACTGAATAAAATATTTTTGATGATTCATCAAATCCTCAGTAAAGTTTGAAGGTACCCTATTTGAAACCTCAAAGTCAATTGAATTAACAATTAGTCCATTTTTCTATGANTTATAAAAATTTGAAATTGAGAATTGAGGTTTGATTCATGATGCGTGATTATTTTGTTGAATTGATGGAGTACTCATCAAGTTGTGTATTATGGACCTTTTTACTGAATAAGATATTTTTGATGATTCATCAAATCTTCAGTAAAGTTTGAAGGTACCCTATTTGAAACCTCAAAGTCAATTGAATTAACAATTAGTCCATTTTTCTATGANTCAGTAAAGTTTGAAGGTACCCTATTTGAAACCTCAAAGTCAATTGAATTAACAATTAGTCCATTTTTCTATGACTAATTTTTTTGTAACTGTATTGGGAATGAAGATTGACCTATTGTTCAGCAGTGATGAAGATTTAGAGCATGAATCTCTGTTTGGAATATCATTTTTGTCCCGTATTCTGGACAATAGAGCGATCTTCATTTCCAAATTTTTCATCATTATAATTAAAATTAAATTTTAAAAACACGTGTGACCACAGCTGACTCCTCAAATTCTCAAAAAAGCTCAGTCCTCACGCGAACTTTGATGAGTCCTACCTAATACAAGTCTTCTCATCAGCTCATCAAAACTCATAGTTTCTCAATTCATCACTCATCACACCTCATCATCACTTCATTTTACAGGCCCCTGCACACATGATTAGGGCACCATAGCGACAACACGCTAAATATGTGTTTATGATTTGTCGCTATATCGTGTCGTTACCCTTACGACGTCTGCAATTAAGGACGTTTCTGAGTTTTAGCTCTCTGCTGCTTTATTAAAACAGTGTAAAAGAGGCTCGGCAAATTCTGTGGTAAGGGTTTGTGTTGGAATATTTTCATACTTCGCACACTAATAGTATTTTACCTCATAAGATCTTTTTCAGACGACATCAAGCAAATTATGCAATTTGAAATATTGAAAGGTCGCCGATTGACTGACTAAATAAAAAAATTAGAGCTACTGAATCATGATTCCTAGACACCTAATTCGTGGCCCTAATTTGATAATAAGGTAATTCCGCTGATAACAATGTACAAGAAAAATTTCACAACTCAATTTCCGCCAAAATTTCATTGCCGGCAAACAGAATAATGTGATTGACGTGTTGGGCAGATTTTTAAATTGGACACGTTTATTGATAAGATTGGAATTTCGTATAAATTCATTCATTCACCATCCCGTTTGCTCAATATTTCAGTAATTTGGGTTGAATATATGCATAATCATATTCATCAAGTTTGAAGTTTGAACGATTTTAGATTTTAAAAACTCGTTTCCAATATTTAATTTTTTTACACATTAATTTCAAACTTTAGACTAAATTCGAAACAATTTAGAGTTAAAAGAGAGGAAGAATTAAATTACTTATAGGCAATACCACTTTTCAATTTTCATCATGTAAATATATTTTAAGTTCAAAACCTTTCTCGTTTGTTTGGACATTTTTGTAAAGCATCCCTAGGTCGTTGCATTATTTCTTACTCAGAAACCTAATACCCAATCAACTTTAAAAACTCGACAGTATTGGCACTTTGATGTTTCTATTGTCTTTTGTTGTTTTACAGAAGCTACATTTCACAAGAGGAGAATACAAAATGATGGGATTGAATTGATAGTTTGTTCAATTTTTTGTGGGCCATTGTTGGCGTTTGCGCTGGCAATTCCAGGAACATATTTGGCTTATCAACAGAATTGGGAATTTTTGCGAATTTTTAAGTATATTACTAACACTCTCCCAGCAGGCAATTTCCTGGTGGCAGTTACGTTTGCAAGCTTCACTACAATCTGCTGGTGTTACGGAGTTTTGTTATTCGTCCAGTTTCTTGTTCACTGCAACTCCATTTGCCTTTGGTTGAAATTCCAAAATGACTGGCAATTAATTATTTAAAAAATATATTACTAAGTATGTTCAATTCTAAAATTTAACATTTTCCTACAGGGCAGAGACACATGACACATCTAAACCAACGTCAGAAAAGAAACTCCGAAAATCATATAGATCGCATCAAATTCTACACCTTGTGGTGAATCAACTAGTTTGTTATATCATACCTGTTCTGATTGGAACGGGTTGTTCTCTGTTGATAACGGTACTATACTGTACATTTCGGCTTAGAAAGTTTTGGAACTATTCGATAATTGCCGCCACGTTATTGCTCGGCTTGGTTATTTTGGTTGCATTTTATTTGCTGGCGAAAATGATTGCACAAATTACTTATCTATCATCCAAATTCAAGAAATCTTATCAGATCGGCGCTGTAAGTTGTAAGCCAAATGTCCGATTTCTTCGCTCATGTTCAACCCTAAAGTGGAAGATCGGAGGTTCATATGAAGCATCAAGCAGCATGTTTCTTACAATTATGAACAATATTGTAATAGATATATTTATTAACCTGTTGGTCACTTTTCGTGACTCCGGGAGCGATTACTTTTCATAATTAGAATATTTCNTAAATATATTTATTAACCTGTTGGTCACTTTTCGTGACTCCGGGAGCGATTACTTTTCATAATTAGAATATTTAAGTCAACTTACCACAACGTTAGAGTACTTGAATTTATGTAAATAAGAAATGCAAGAATCTTTCTAGATGTCAGTAATCATTTCCTTTTTGCACCTGAGTTCTNTAGATATATTTATTAACCTGTTGGTCACTTTTCGTGACTCCGGGAGCGATTACTTTTCATAATTAGAATATTTCAGTCAACTTACCACAACGTTAGAGTACCTGAATTTATGTAAATAAGAAATGCAAGAATCTTTCTAGATGTCAGTAATCATTTCCTTTTTGCACCTGAGTTCTTTTAAATCCCATAGACCTAAGAAACAAAGTTTCCTCAAATCCCGCAAGCCAATAACCTCAGTTTCCCGAACCGATCTGAAAACCTAAGCATTTGACATCGACCCATGAACCCAAGTATTTTTTAGCGACCTAGGAACCTAAGTGTTATGTTACTTCACGAACCTCAAGAAACTAATAACGTAAGTTTTTTGACATATCGACCAAATCAGTTTCTGTGGTTGGCCATACACCCACCCGCCCACTACTAGAAGTGGGGACATAGTCCGGTATGCTGACATAGACGATCAAAATAATTATCCGTAATGATCCATAATGTAGCAACAGACAAGTTCAGATAAATATGTACATGAGCAAGCAATCTAATCCCCAAAAATGATTGTATTTAAACGTGTTCATTAGTCAACTTAAGTCATTTCTTTTCAAATTTTTGTTATTGAAACATCTCTTACAAATATCATTGCTCAAGAAACTAATCAAGTCAAGCACTGGTGAAAGCAACCCAACTCCCTAAAATCAAAATATCTGATTTTACAACACTAATTGAGTAATACTATTGAGAAACTTTACGAAGAAAGTTTGAAAAAATTTGAGATCAAACAATTTCAAGTGAAACAGTTACAAAAATTGATAAAAAGTGATAGAATCAAAGTAATATCTGCGGCATACAGTATCCTAAATAACTTTAAATGAAATTAAACCTAATCTCGTCATATAACAAAAGCTTTCGCAATCCTATATACCTATCTTTGTTGAGCAGGCGAATGGGCATTATGCCATACAGAGGCAATATAAAGTGTTGTTGGATGGAAATGTGACCTTTCTCCACCTTCCCTTGCGTCCCTCTCTTCCACTGTCCAGACGACAGACGACCTCTTGAGGCGTCTGAATTCTGGTTCCCATGCCTTACAAAATCTCTCTTCGTCAGACTCTCAAGGAAATCATAGATTTTCCGGGGCATATAACTGTCTCCCGAGCGCTCGTCCAGTCAACATCTTTCCCAAGAAAGTCAATTCGGATTCCCTTTTTCCATTTACGTCCGGTGATTGTTTAACCTCTGACCATACCCTGCCCTAGATAATTCCACGAACCTATACCCAAACCCTATCCCCACCATCCCTATTTCCGTGTTACAGTGTGTAATAAATTTTTTCAAGCTTGCGTTAAAGGTATCTATACAAACACATAAGCACTATGTAATGCTTGAATTTGGAAACAAGTACATAGAAGCAGAGGTATTGCAAATTAGATTACAATCAATATATATTAATGGAAGCTGGCCTTCTGTGGGACCCGGAGTACCGGTCCCATGAAAATACTGCGGGCTAGGTTTATTGCTTGAGCCCCATCTTCTGTGACATCCGACAAGGATTGATCCACTTCTGGCCATTTCCAGATGATTCCACATTTCTCATTTAAAAAAATAAACTATATACCATTAAGTTAACTACAGAAGAATATCAAATTATTCATAGCTTTATGTGCAATGTAATTTAAATGCACCAAGAAACCAAATACCATTGCAAGTCAAATAAACGATAATCAAAGTGAAATATATCGGTAGACACTATACTTCATTCTGTTAATCTTTTACTAAATTTTGCGACTTGGCGTTGACTGTGACCTCAACAAGTGGTCAAGTGCCAAAATTGTTGTCATGTACCGTACCATATCAATTGATTAATTTGAAATGTTTGACAATCTCTGTCATATTCATGTTTCACTTTTTGATGATCATAATTCATTGTTTTGTGTCTACAAATCTCTTCAATGATGAATTTATGGCAACTGGAAAGCTGAATTTCAAAAACTGAGAGGAGTAAAGTGAGCCAAGCATAAAGGGCCATTCGGACAAAGTTCTACGGCTATAATAAGCAAGTGGCTGCTGGTATGGTGATTTCTTAATTTGTACACAAGTGATAATGTTTGGAATCTGCCAGCGAGTTCCGGATGCAAACTATTTGCATGGAAAATCGTTTGTCTCCAATGATACAGAACCTCTGTCAATAAATTTGCAGCTTATTCTTTCAGATACAGGTACATACAGGCAAATATGGTAACATTGTAAAATCCCAGGAAATTATTCGTTCTATGTTTTTAAGAACCATTTTTTACTGAGTTTAAATTCGGCCAATGTCACTTTGGGGTTAATAACTGGTGTCATTGTGTGATGTTGAAATTGTTTTTTAAGTTCACTAGCAAAATTACAAAACAGAAAATTAACAATGCTCGAGCAGTTACTACTGTTAACCATTATTACGTTTGTTATAAACGTGACACTTTTTTTCTGTTTAGTTCCTTTCTAGAAATACCAATATATGTGCCTTCGGACTTCGGACAAATGATGCGTTGGCTTCAAGCTTAGGAACTGGTCCATTTTTATCGAGTTCGACCGAAAACTGCTGGCAAACACTAGAAGGATAAAAAACTATTCATATTATGTAATTGTGTTCATCAATTATGTAATTGCGTGTAACCTTGTGATAAGAAGAAACAGTATATGGCGTGAGACAGTTTCTCCTAGACATTGGCGCTTCCCTGCGCCAAAAGGGATAAAAGCAGGATGATAGCGATTGACATCTCCGTTATCCAACAGAAATCGTTCAGGACGAATTGTTTCTGGGTCACCCCATAATTTTGGATCATTTAAGACACCCGCAAGGTTAGCAGTGAGCACAGTATCTTTAGGAATATGATATCCTTCAATTGTAGAGTCTTCAGAGGCATTATGGAATAGACCAAGAGGAATTAGAGCAGAGAATCTTAGAATTTCCATGATAAAACATTCAGTATATGGCATCCTTAAACGAAACGAATAAAACGTATAAATATCAATATCGTATCAAATATATAATGATAGAAAATAAAAATTTCAAAACTGAAAGGTTTCAAATAGACTCACTGTATATATCTTACAGTAAATTTGNAATGATAGAAAATAAAAATTTCAAAACTGAAAGGTTTCAAATAGACTCACTGTATATATCTTACAGTAAATTTGAAAATTCGAATGAAATTAGTCCAAATACTATGGTAACGGGTCACTTTTGTTGACCGGATTGTCACTCAATGCCCTCCTGTGTATTTTGTTATTTTTGAGTTTTATCTTGTAATGCTCCCTCTAGTTATTATAGTATTATTACTCTAAGNAATGATAGAAAATAAAAATTTCAAAACTGAAAGGTTTCAAATAGACTCACTGTATATATCTTACAGTAAATTTAAAAATTCGAATGAAATTAGTCCAAATACTATGGTAACGGGTCACTTTTGTTGACCGGATTGTCACTCAATGCTTTCCTGTGTATTTTGTTATTTTTGAGTTTTATCTTGTAATGCTCCCTCTAGTTATTATAGTATTATTACTCTAAGGTATATATGGAGAGCAATTTACCTTACAAATATGTATTCTATGTTATGGGTGAAACAATACTGTTTTCACAATTGTCGGTATGAACACTGTTTTATATATCAAAGCAGTCCTATATTAAGCTAAATCAGAGTAGCCTGAAGTGCAGCTATTGTTGCATCCTACTATCTCACCCAAGGTTGCTATGAGGAATAAATCTAACATCACTATGATAAGGTTAGCCACTAACTCAATTTTTCTTCAAAATTATTTTTTTGAAGAAATAACAATCAACAAAGTCAAATACACAATAAAGTGTTTCACTTTCTATAGTTACTTAGGAATTATTACTACAAATTAGAAATTGGGAGACAAAATAAATAAATAAATAATTTTTTTTGAAGTAATGTGGGGATTTGAGCATAAGACTCAATCCCCACTACTGTACTCATAAATGAGACAGTAGACTCCTTACCTGGCAATGAATGACCAGGAAGGAGAGTTCGGAGTTGTATTGAGTTTGAGAACAGGATTGCCCAACTAGGCTCTGTAGCACAAATGGTTAGTGCGTCGCGTCCGGAATACCCGAGACGTGGGATCGTACCCCACCAGAGACCAAGTTTTTGTGGCAATCCCTGTCTCAAACTCAAAGTGGCGGGTCAGCCCCGCCACAGTAAAACCAAAAATTAGTATATACTTTTTGTTAAATTACCTTGACGACTCTGTAGTATATAAATCTCGGTTGCCTGCAGGCAACCAGAGCTCAAAAATTTAATTTTGAAAAAAAAGTGAGTTACTGGCTAACTTTATCATAGTGATTTTAGATTAACTCCTCATAGCAACCTTGATCTCACCGTCAGTCTGTCGATGCATCGCTATATTTATCTTTATTCCCGTCATCCGCCTTCTGTTATACTCCGTTATTCACCCTTCCATTCACAGAACTACGAAAGCCGTATTTAGTAAAATGTGTAGTAACAAAATTATTGACTTATTCACTTTATATTGTCCTTTAGTTCTGGAAGTCGTCCATGTTGTAGTGTAGCTTTTATCTCCTTGTATAATTTTTCCTGTATTTTTTTATATAATGCCAAAGCAAGAAAGGACCATGCTACTGCCGATCCTGTCTGGAATATTTAAAACATCGATTGCAACGGGATTACATTATTCGGTATTCAGGTTGAACACTTACTGTTTCCATGCCGGCAAGAAAAAGCTCCGTTATTGATGCTATCATGTTATTCTCTGGAGAAAAAAGACGTATTATTTAATAATTGATAAAATGTGTACATATATGTTCACAGCAGGACTTAATTGTTATGCTATACCACAAGATGCTTTTTAGTAGTGTTTAGTCATTTTGGGAAGTAGAGCTCATTCTTTTGAAACCATTATTGCAAACAATTTTGTAGAAAGAATAAATTAGTTGGACCGAAAGTATTTTCTTGCCAGTAAAAGTTTAACTTTACTGTGGGTAAATGCTTCAAGTTGCTGAAATTGTTGGAATCATAGGATTATATTTTTCAATTTGACTAACTCACAATCAGAAAGCTTGGGTGATCTGCGTTAGTCTTCCACACAATGCCTACTAGATTGTGTTATTAATTAACAAGACTTAAACAGAATAACAGATGTTGAAATGTGGTAATTAGGAATAAAAATTAAAGTTTATCAATAGAATTTGTTTGAATTAAGATTTGAAATCAATAATCTCCCTCATTTAAAGAGAATTATGTACAGTGGAGTATGATAATGTCTGGCAGAGAAAGGAGGGTGGTTCTTTCACTTGAAGTGGAAAACGGAAAACTTTAAAATTGAAATTAAAGTTGAACGCCGTACTTACACCTATTTCGTCTATTATATTTTCATTTTCATTCACATTACACTTTTAATTTCACCTTTTAGACATTTAGATTTTTATCAAAGAACTGGTTATGAATAGCCAAGGAATGTTAAATTCATAACTGTAGCAGCGCATTGGGTAACCTAATAAAGTTAATACCAACAACCGTTGGTAACCCGCCCATCATACTGGTGGAAAAGGGTTCTTTGGATAAGCGCCGGAACGAAGTGAAAGAACCACCCTCCTTTCTCTGCCAGACATTATCATACTTCACTGTATGAAACATGATAGATGATCATCAAGCAAGAAAATTTCACGAATTGGAACTGAGTGCCAATTCTCGCTAATGAAAGAAATGTTGCATGAAAAAATTTTTTTGTCAAAGTTGTGTAGGTTACACGATGAAAACCGAACATTTCCTAAATCTTGCACTTGCTGGCTGGAATCATTCACCGTGTAAAATTGGCATTAGTACTATGATGTCATATATCAAGTATTGGTTGGTGCATCTACTTTGTAAATTGAACGGAAAAAGAATAAGCCTTACCGTGACTTCCTAAACCAAAATAAAGAGAAGTCCAGCTGTGAACAGAGTAAAGTTTCACATTCGGTTGTGACATAGTTAAAAACTTTTTTTTTAACGAACATAAATGGACATCTTGTTGCATCAGTAGAGATTTTGATTATTTATCTAATTATTTTTTACAAATCTTTAACCACCCGCTCGGATGGTCTCCAGTTACACCATTATAAGTCAACAACCTAAATTTGTTAAAAATCTTGAATATCCTAGAACATTATTATACCTATTTTATCATAAAGGAAAAGCAATAGCTACTTTTTGTGGAATAGTAAGTTAAAATATATTTGTATAGGCTGCGTATCTTGGGATTTATAAAATGTTAAAATGATATTTTTGGTAGGGTTTTCTCAATTAAAGTAAAGTAATAGGAAATAATTTTTGTTGTTTTAAGTACTGAATTGGCGATTTATAATTAATACCTCCAACTTTGTCAAAAAATGGTGATTCCTTGTCGGTAGTGTTTTCAATTTTTTTGAAATATGCCTCCATTAGATTGTTTGGTTCACCTCCATCAAAGTTTATTTTCCGTTCTTCGATCATCTTTGCAAGAAACCGGTTAAGTGGGAATTGAAAGCTAACAAAGTTATTATATCCAGTAAGTCTTGGGAAAATTTTTGTCAATGTCGGAAAGAAAAAAAGATGCGCGGCTGACCCAAAGTTCTTGACCGACCTAAATAAGTGAATTCCCAATCAAAATTTTGATACTTATACTAAATACTTATGCTACCTGAGAAATCATGCGAGGACAGTATTTGCATAGCAATAAAAGGCAAAACATTGCGATATTCAGCAGCGAATAGTAAAACAGTACAGAAAATACACACTCTACCTTGCAGGGAGGCTGTGCAAATTACACGGCAATCCTAAGGACAATCTTATTAATGGTCCTAGATCAGGATCATATATTTTGTGCAATTTTTAAGCGACGTCCGAAAATGTGACTCTATATTTCAAAACTATTTCTATTTCACAGCGATCATATGGTTAGCTAAATTTATATGAGTTTNTACCTGAGAAATCATGCGAGGACAGTATTTGCATAGCAATAAAAGGCAAAACATTGCGATATTCAGCAGCGAACAGTAAAACAGTACAGAAAATACACACTCTACCTTGCAGGGAGGCTGTGCAAATTACACGGCAATCCTAAGGACAATTTTATTAATGGTCGTAGATCAGGATCATATATTTTGTGCAATTTTTAAGCGACGTCAAAAAATGTGACTCTATATTTCAAAACTATTTCTATTTCACAGCGATCATATGGTTAGCTAAATTTATATGAGTTTACTTGTTTATAAGTCGTACTGTCACTGAAAAATTGTCGCTAGAGAAATTGAACTACAATTTCAATAAACCCGCATAGGGTAAAAATGGAGTAACACATATCAAAGTCTCTTCATGAAAACCACTTCCGTTGTCAATTTGTTGTGAAATACAAGGGTGCATTTAGAGGTAAAGAACCCTTTCGGACAAAACCTGTGTTTGGGCCCAATTCCATGCCAAATTATGGGGTTTCGCAGGGTCTAGTAATTCTGCAATTCTGAAACCGAAAGCAATAAAAATTGTTTACATAAAAAACAAACCCAATATTTTCATCACTGTGAATTCCTTAACTACCTCGGACAAATTGTTCAGTGTACTCAAATAAAAATTTGGTGTTCCTATCATAACGTTTATGAAAATTATTTGAGATAGCGTATATATGAGTCCGGAGTACAAAAAATAGACGACGGATGTTGATTTTGTATTGTCTTAGCAAAAAAACTTATTGTTTTAACAGGGTCCGTGAAGACCGTTTGTTGTCGCTTCGCTTTATAGGGTCGCGCAGTTTTGGTGTTTGGGATGGGAGATTTTTGGGAGAAAATTTTGAANCGTTTGTTGTCGCTTCGCTTTATAGGGTCGCGCAGTTTTGGTGTTTGGCATGGGAGATTTTTGGGAGAAAATTTTGAACCGTTCTTTGTTAATTAAAAGTCATTTAAAAATATTTCGCCACGTTTTTGTTTCTCATGACAACAATCCATAGAGAACTAAATGTACACAACGGTCCCAAATTTATGTACTATCACGTGTTGAACTATCATGTGGAATTGGTTGCTTGATTATTTGAAAATTCCAATAACGAGGACGTTTTATAGTGAAATCAATAGTTGTTTACTGGAATTATCCCATGCCAACGTAATACAAAATATCAGGACTCGACCTTAAATTCTAATTTGACATTAGTAACCAGAATCTTACATGGTATAAAAAATCACACATGTTTTCTAGTTCTTCAACTTCTAAGTGACTCATTTACAACAGTCGTAGGACAGTCAGAGCAGAAGTTATTGAACTTGAAATAACAAAAGCTCGTTTAGAAACACGGCCAATATCCCTGTAATCACCAGCAAATTTCCAGAATCCTAGGGATTTTGTGAATTCAAAAGTTTCTGCATAAAATTTTTAAAGCTTGTTCCAGAATTTTAGGTATACTTCAAGAAATATATTTCTTACTGGATTGGCGCAAGACGTAAAACTCATCTTCTAGTAAATAAAGTGTTCCTAAAATTGCATGTTACTTTTGCTATCATAAACGCAACTGCACACTCTAATATCTAAAATTATAGGCGTCAAGTTTCAGTTGTTCGCTCAATGTCTAAAACTATAGGTATGTAATTTCCCTTGCTCATCGGCTGCCTAAAATTATGGACATAAAACAGCCTGTTGCCAATTGTTGCTTTGCTTAGGTCTAAAGCTAAGTCGGTAAAGGGATAATTGGCAACAGTGAATTACAATCTCCATTGTGTCCATCATTAGAGGCATTATGGTTTAGTGTGGTTTATTTTCATTGGAGCTGGAATAATACCTCAAATAGTGGTATTTTATATTTTTGTTTTGTCGTTTGACCAATTTAATGACTCGGGTAGAAGTATAACCATTAGAGTCAAAGCCGGAATAGTATTTCTACATCGAGTTATCTATAGATAAATATTAAAATATTTGTCTTATTTATAATATTTTATAGCGACCATCTGGAAATTCATATTGTTCTCCTTAGTGCAAAAGCATGTCGAACATATTACTAACTATTATTTTTCAAGATTTCTTACTTATCAACGAGCTGCATTAGTGTTGAGACTTCAGGATCGTCTTCGTTTACTTCATCACCGCTGATGATGCGCCAGAGAGAATTCAAGACCGCTAGTAATAAATCCGATTGTTAGAATGATTTTCAAAGTTATTGATAATGAAAGTGGTTATTAATTATCGAGATATCTGTAGCCTCCATTTTTCTTTTATTTCACGCATAAAGTTGAAGCCACTAAACTGCCGCTAGGTCAATTAGACACTGGCTGTTTGGACGAATAAACTGTAAAAAGTTCAGAAAAAAGTGTGCGTTTTGACAAGACTATTGGATAAGCAATATAACAAAATTGTGGTGTTGAAACGTATTGATTATCCTAGCCGTCTCATCGATTCCGAAGAGGACAAGATTTCATAGATAGGTAAAGCAACTTTGTTCAAAAGAATTATTTTTACAGGGTGTAAGAATATATGTAAAAAAAGTTAATAAATTTTTCGTTATTTTTGAAATCACGGCGGTTTACGAATAGGTTAAGAAGCCATGGTGATTGGGTTACACCTCTTCCAGCCTCCTGATAATTGCACCGCTAAAAACATGTCTAGACTTCATCTGGTGGAGAACTTTAGATGCTCATACAGAACAAGAAAAGAGTAAAATAATTGTGCCACAAATCTTAACGTGGTGGAGTTAACGCTTTTGTGAATTCAGACTGGTCGTTGTCGTTAAATATGTACAGCCAGTATCATAAAATTTCTTCCTAATTATTACTTTTAGCAAACATGCCATCAGTATTCACAGGTTTTCCTCCTTTTATGTGTAGTTTAGAAATTAGATATTGGACATCTTCTAATATCATAGTTTCCATTGTCTTTTTCCCAAATCCAAAGTTGCTTAGATTCTTCAATGTGAACGTCCTATGCTCAAGCCAAGTATTGTATCCACTGCTCATATACACACCTACAGAAATACAAAAGTTTATCCTTTGAAGTATTAAACATTTAGGCTGGCTTAAACCACTTTTGAGAAGGAAACATAATGAAGATTTCGAAATTAGCACAGTAGGGACGCACTACACATTTATAAAGGCAAAAATCTCGGGCAAATATATTTATCATAAACACCTTTAAGTGAAGGTCTGTATGACGTAATCGTCTTATAGACAGAAACATCCTCGTTTGTACTACAAACTCATCTATTTATGATATAATTATAATAAAATTCATGAGTTTAATCATTTATTCTATTCCCTAATTAATAGACTAATGACAATGCTAGCTTTGCATAGTCATAATACCACATCTCTTTATTTTTCCACATTGAGAAGATACTCTTTTTCCACAAAAACAAATGTTTTTGATAAATAGTCTAACAAATATTTGTAAAGTTAAAAAAACCTTAAATTTTAGTAATAAATTTAATTTACACCTCATCTACTAATATTATCATTATATTTAGTGTTGTAGACTTATAGTCGTTGACTAAGCGTTTTTTCTCAATAAATACTTTCTCGCAAACCTGATTATACTTTGCGTTCTGCTTGCAATCCTGATCTTATGTGACGCACCTTGATTTGCAAAATCTCTTGTATTCAATACGACTCCAATAAATCATTTCGTTTTTTGTAAAAATCTTTTTCAAACATCACGAACTATACTAATAAATTGATGCTTTTCTGACACTTTTTAGATTATAAAGATGTTGTCACATCGACGAACAACTCCGTACTTTTGTGGTGCTGCGAGTTCCCCGCATTGCGACTACTCGGAGTTGTATGTTCACACATAACTAGTTCAGATCTGATTACCTCTGAAATGTCCATCAATTTTTTCATTAAGAGCTCGAAAATGGGGTCGTCCAGAGAAACGTGGTTCAGCCCAGCACTTTTTAATCAGCTTATAGTCATTAAGAATCACAGCGCGATAAGATGCAAAGTCAAAGGAAAAAATCGGTCCAAACATTTCAGAAATTTTTAGAAACGATTTATGCGGCTCCACCCCAAGTAGATGTAGGTTTCCTATCACAGGTAAAGGCCATGGACCTGTAAACATTATATTTTTTTTAATTCTAGCTTTTTGTCAATTCTAGCAAAACTTAAATCACTAAATAATTAACAGATAGATTCAGATTGGTGCAGGTGGTTGCAAAAATTTATGAAATCTGATCTTACGAAGTTCGCCACGTTTGCCGTTACTGCTGTTAATCACTTTAGCTACTAACATCCGCCTTAAACACCCTTATGTTTTTGTGTTCACTTCCTAATTAAACTACAAATATTTTAACTATAATTTCCTATTATCCATGTTTGAAATATAATTCCGATTTATTCATGTTAGAACAATAACTCCAAATTATCAGTCCATACTTATACCTACCGTCGCATATTACCTACAAATTTAAGTATGCTAAACAAACAATGACATAAATTTCTTCTCGCAGATGTTAGTTCTAGAAACACCTGAACTTTAAATTCATGTAATTGATGCCAATTGAACTGCTTCTAAAGGCGTTTCTCACAAATTGCTACAACATCTTATCTTGAGTGTTGTGCAAATTCTTACATACGAATAAATTTATTGCTGAACATTATATTAAGGTACAAACATGATAAACCAATCTTCATTAGAATTCAGGAGTAAAAGGGATGGAATGTTAATTTATATTCAAAGTAAATAAAATAGGTTTTTGAAACAGTGATGGAAAAGTATTTCAAATGGATGTACAGTAAAATCTCGATATAAGACTAACACTCCGGACGCAAGCAATGTAGGTCTTATATCGAGGAGGTCTTAAACCCGACATTGGTTATAAGACCCGGTCGGGTCTTAAATCCATTTTTTTTTAAACTTTGAGAGTCTAAAATCCCATTTTTATGTAACCAGGTCTACTGTTCTTTTAATCCCAATGCTACAGAAAGGAAAAATGTTTTAACTAACGTAACAATTTTCTTCTTAAATGTTGATTTACTATTTAAGTCTTTGGAATCGAAGTGAAGTAAACCGTCATCTTTTACTGCACACGGCTGGCTACGCTATTAGCCAGTACAATCTTTTCAATCATTGAAACGTGGAAGTACAATTTTTCGGAGTTTGGATTAGTTTGAATTCAATTGTGAATACGTTTAAGGTGTGAAAATACGTCAATGCTACATATTTCTGCTACATCGTCAGTAGCCTCTGCTTCATCCTCCGAACTGAAACCCAGTACCATAAGAGCCGAGGGTAAAACCACCGTTTCTGCCAAAATTGTAGCGTCCGATGGTAACACGCTTGTCTGAATCTAAAATTTGCCTTTGTCTTGCCCTTGTCAATTCTCTGATGAGGTACATCTTTTTCTTCACGAAGAGATGACTTTGTTTTACCCATGGCTAATTTTGTAACAAGAAAATTTTAGACACAACACCACAGGTGGAACAAGTTATTTTCAAAAATACTGAAATTCAAACTTACGCGCGTAAACTCAAAGGGATCTTGTAATTTGTATGATTCAGTTAGACGACTGGGAAGTTTGCGGTCTTATAACCAAGCGGGTCTAATATCCGTGGTTTTATATCCGTCAGCTTAGCATACAATAGTCCCATAAAACGAACCAAGTGTCTAAAAATCCGGTCTCATAGACAAGCGTCCAAAGGTCTTGTATTAAGACTTTACTGTATATAAAATTGCGCAGATAGAGCATAATTTATTTCAATGCTATGTGGAGTTAGAAGTGAGGTCGATGTATGCAATTGATGAAACTTTTTTCGGCGCACCATCTGTGCAACGCGTGGTGTCAAACAAATCGCAGCAAGATCTACGTTTAGGTCAAGGCTAGCAAGTTGTGTACGTCTGTGTCAAACGGTCTTCAATGTCATTACCGTTAGATCTCCTGTAGCTTATCGGGATAAGATAAAATTCGGTAACCTCGAACATTTGGAACATCGGTATGAAAGTGCCACGATTCACCATGTTCACATGACCTTGTTAGCCTGGGCCGTTATTCTCATCTATCAAGCAACTTTGCTAGCTCGCAAATTTACTTTACCCCAGTTTGCTTGAAGCCTAGCAAACCATATTCTCATCTCCGAAAGCAACATCCTAGCATAGTAGTCGGCTTTGCGCGATCTCTAGCAAAACAGAAATGCGCCAAATTCAAATTTCTCATTTAAAANAGCAAAACAGAAATGCGCCAAATTCAAATTTCTCATTTTTTAAAAATCAAAACAGAGTCAATATACCTAACTCTAAACCCAGTGCTCACCACCGAATAGCCCAATCACTCGTATCACATTTACTTTTACATATCAAGCTCTACCAAACATATAGGAAAACTATACCATCGGAAAATGTATTATACAGAGGGGTCAAATAGTGGCTACCTAGCGATCCTCACTTCACACTCTTTTATTCATCACCCAAAATTTAAAACACGCGGGTCGGCATCATAAATTCTTTTCTGTGGTAGACGCTTAGTGGATTCTCAGTCTGTTTAAAAACACGAATTTGTNAAAAATCAAAACAGAGTCAATATACCTAACTCTAAACCCAGTGCTCACCACCGAATAGCCCAATCACTCGTATCACATTTACTTTTACATATCAAGCTCTACCCAACATAAAGGAAAACTATACCATCGGAAAATGTATTATACAGAGGGGTCAAATAGTGGCTACCTAGCGATCCTCACTTCATACTCTTTTATTCATCACCCAAAATTTAAAACACGCGGGTGGGCATCATAAATTCTTTTCTGTGGTAGACGCTTAGTGGATTCTCAGTCTGTTTAAAAACACGAATTTGTTTGAATTTTGTAATGTGATCTATATTTTCTTCTTACTTGTTATAATTTCAATGTAAGTTTTGCTGATTCTTAGTTAATAATTTAAGAACTGTAGCTTTAGTGTAGTTTAGTTCTTATCGGCTTATGTNAATGTGATCTATATTTTCTTCTTACTTGTTATAATTTCAATGTAAGTTTTGCTGATTCTTAGTTAATAATTTAAAAACTGTAGCTTTAGTGTAGTTTAGTTCTTATCGGCTTATGTTTTTTTTTAGATTCTAACAGGTAATTAAAAGTGCTCCAAGAAAATCCGAAAAGTCAAATTGAGAACCAATTAGATTAAAGTAAAAAAAAAATTTTTTTTTTCTTTAAATCTGATTGGCTTTAGCTGGTTTGAAGTTTTCAANAGGGGTCAAATAGTGGCTACCTAGCGATCCTCACTTCACACTCTTTTATTCATCACCCAAAATTTAAAACACGCGGGTCGGCATCATAAATTCTTTTCTGTGGTAGACGCTTAGTGGATTCTCAGTCTGTTTAAAAACACGAATTTGTTTGAATTTTGTAATGTGATCTATATTTTCTTCTTACTTGTTATAATTTCAATGTAAGTTTTGCTGATTCTTAGTTAATAATTTAAGAACTGTAGCTTTAGTGTAGTTTAGTTCTTATCGGCTTATGTTTTTTTTAGATTCTAACAGGTAATTAAAAGTGCTCCAAGAAAATCCGAAAAGTCAAATTGAGAACCAATTAGATTAAAGTAAAAAAAAAAATTTTTTTTCTTTAAATCTGATTGGCTTTAGCTGGTTTGAAGTTTTCAAATTTTTTTAAATTGAAGCCGATAGTACTGGTTTGATATGATTGTTTTGATTTTAAAACTAACCAAGTTTTAACAATTATTTTTAGTTTAAGTCTCAAACTTTCAATTTCCCAGACTTCTTAGTTTAAAAATTTCGAGAACTCAGGTTTCAGTTTCTAAATTAAATATTGCTAATTTATTTTATTCGTGACGACTATGTTGTAAAGAACATAATTACTAAATAATTAATTCACTCATCAATTGCAATGAATTTGGATGCCCATCTCCGTGGGTGGCGGGTAGAAGTGTGAGGATCACTAGGCGGCCACTATCAAATTAGCTCAAGCTATTATCAATTTAAGCTTTTGTTTTAGAATAAGTGATAACAGTTTCATGAATAGCGTTGAAAAGTAATGCATACTGTCGAATAAATCGCACTATCACAATGTCAGAAGTTACGATTTTTCTAAAACTTAAATTATAAAATTTTTTTTTTGAAACGATTCACAGTTGATTATTTCAAAGGAATATCCAAAAAAAATTTTTTTGAAAAAACACTTTGACGAAAGAATCCTAAAGGCATCATGTTTTCGACAACATCTTGCCATTATGTCAAGATAATTTTGTAATTCAATTTACCGAGTTGATATCTTTGAGTTCGAAATTTACAAGTCTTAAACTGCTTTATTTTGCCTAACACAAAACCAAAGCTGAGATTCTAAATTTGTACGCCGTGTTAGAGCTGGAATACAAGGAGGGTTGCACTATTGGATAAATTTATTTTACTTTTCTGTTTAAATACAACATCTTATTTTTTATTTATTTTTTAATATTCACATTAGGGTAAGGGTATTTTTAGTTTCGACCTTGCATATCCATGTTATGTTTTATTAGCTGAAACAAAATAAACCTCTCATTTTCCTATTCAAACTAATTATACCGGGTCTAATATGGACTCGCGTTACATTTACGTTTATACTTAAAAAAATTATCCGGTGGTCGGATTATCCTATACACGGGGTTGGGTGTAAAGTCGATTATTTGGACTTTTGTGGACAACAAATTTGCTCAAACATCAACTCAAGTTTGAGATGGTTAAAACTAAAATTCAATCAGCTAGGTTAAGTGTCGTTGAATCAATGTCTACTACTCCGAGCATCCTGATTTTCTTATAAGCAAAATTAACTCTACAATGCCATTATCAAACTGATGAGTAACTTGATTTTGTGAAAACTTTTGTTTTATTTAATTTATTTTATCATGATATGATCAAATTTTGCCTGCGGGTTTAAAAATCAGGATGCTGACCTTGACCTTAGCTCAAGAAGTCCAATAAAGATTTCGAATGAAAAAGTTAATCAGCTTGACATTCTCAATACTCGTAGACGTTATTTTCCTCTTTATTAGGATGTTGACCTTGACCTGTGACCTCAACGAGTGATGATAGACAAAAAATCTCATAGCGATAAGTTACTCAGTTTAACATGCTGAACAACTTTTGTAAAGGGCATTTCGTCGCCTGATGGATTGCNCAAAAAATCTCATAGCGATAAGTTACTCAGTTTAACATGCTGAACAACTTTTGTAAAGGGCATTTCGTCAACTGATGGATTGCCCGGGTTTGACCTTGACCTGTGACCTCAAGGGGTCATCACGTAAAGATATGTTTTAGCGATAAATTACTAAGTTTAACATTCGCAACAATTTTATGAGTAATTTTGACGGTTACGCGAAACTTCCGGGGCCTGACCTTGACCTATGACCTCAACGGGACATAACAGAAAATAATATCACTGAGAAAAGTAACTCGGCTTAACATGCTGAACAACTTTTGTATGGATTATTTCATCGCGTGAGAGAGACCCCCGAGGTCTGACCTTGCCCTCTGACCTCAAGTGATCATCACAGAAAAAAAAGTCACAGGGAAAACTTACTCAGTTGTGTTTAACAACTTTCGTAAGGGTCATATTATCGGTCATATAGTGCATGAAAAAATTTTGTGTAGGGGAGACCGGGTATAGTTGGTGCGGGGGTAGGTTGGTGCATTGCATCCTGTACGAAGCACAAAGTACCAAAAATTCTGAAACTTACAATTAGTAAAAGTAGAATTCAGTTATGTAACAAGTTTCCAGAAGAAAAAATTGTTGAAGAAATTGTTTGTGAATAATTAGGCTCATCGAAAATTTTGAGGCCTAAAAACAGTTTTTTTTGTAACCCTGTCCTTGTTTGTAGTAGATGAGAATCCGAAAAAAAATACAAAGTGTTCTTTTCAGTAAGTCATCATGTACCGACAAGTGTTTCAAACTTTTCCGAATGCCACCTAGTTTTGGCTACATAAATTTTTTCCCAAAATATTTCAATATGGGTNAGTGTTTCAAACTTTTCCGAATGCCACCTAGTTTTGGCTACATAAATTTTTTCCCAAAATATTTCAATATGGGGAGAGTTGATCAATTTAAATATACATATATATACAGCTTCCGACTCCTGCATGAATCCTTTCCCTGGAAAGACAATACCGATTTATGGCATTTCAGGAATTGTTAAATCGACTTTAGGAAAAGCACTACTACGAATAAAATTTGCTCAGGGTTTTCCTGGAANAGTGTTTCAAACTTTTCCGAATGCCACCTAGTTTTGGCTACATAAATTTTTTCCCAAAATATTTCAATATGGGTAGAGTTGATCAATTTAAATATACATGTATATATAGCTTCCGACTCCTGCATGAATCCTTTCCCTGGAAAGACAATACCGATTTATGACATTTCAGGAATTGTTAAATCGACTTTAGGAAAAGCACTACTACGAATAAAATTTGCTCAGGGTTTTCCTGGAANCATTTCAGGAATTGTTAAATCGACTTTAGGAAAAGCACTACTACGAATAAAATTTGCTCAGGGTTTTCCTGGAAAGAAATTTTCCCACAGAAAAGCAAAANGGGTTTTCCTGGAAAGAAATTTTCCCACAGAAAAGCAAAACATGTTATGATTCTGTTGTTCCCATTTATTGTCACTCATCGCCCTATGCAGAACGATTCACAAATATCAAAGAATCAAGCCTTGCGCAACACCCAGTTCCAAAATCCAAATGAAAGCTGTCCAGAAGAAGTTGAATCTATTGTGGCTGTCCCAATTCAACCCAAACCTAAAGAATTGCAATCAATTTCAAAAGCTGAGCCTCGAAGTTTAAGCAAACTATTGAAGAACGTCTCGATTAGTTCAAAAAGTCAGGAAAGAGCTAAAGTATCAGTGATTATTTTAAGTTGGTAAATTTGCGGTATAACCATAACCTTAAACAATACTTGTTCATCTCAATAATGTTATAAAAAAATAATTCCAAAACAATTCAATATGAATTTATCTGTATTTCCAAAATGCACCAACTCACCCCAAGCTATGAACCAACTATACCCGGTATGAGGAGAGTTGGTGCAAAAAATTTTCAGTTAAACTTAAATGTTGCCAGCTTTATTTATTCATATAATTACTTGATAATATTGAGATTTATTACATTAGGGNAGTTAAACTTAAATGTTGCCAGCTTTATTTATTCATATAATTACTTGATAATATTGAGATTTATTACATTAGGGAATTTTTCCCCATGTGTGTGATACCGCACACTGGTGGCCCTTAATTTATTTCTGGGTTTTCCCATTTAATCGATTCCCCTATTTTATTTTAAATTGGCTACAGGCCAGCAGTTCACACTCATGAACCTGGGTTATGGCATGGGCATAGAATAAAGCATTTCCAATAGAACTGCATTAGCCGTTTTTTTAATTNTGCCAGCTTTATTTATTCATATAATTACTTGATAATATTGAGATTTATTACATTAGGCAATTTTTCCCCATGTGTGTGATACCGCACACTGGTGACCCTTAATTTATTTCTGGGTTTTCCCATTTAATCGATTCCCTTATTTTATTTTAAATTGGCTACAGGCCAGCAGTTCATGAACCTGGGTTATGGCATGGGCATAGAATAAAGCATTTCCAATAGAACTGCATTAGCCGTTTTTTTAATTTTCAATAGATTTTTTGGACCGATGCCTAGAAAAAGATGTTTATGATTCCTCACACCGGTGGCGGTCCTGGGGTTTTAATGTTATGTCCTCCCTTTCGACAAATGAAAATTATTTCTATATCTCGGCTTGGGGTCTTAATTTTTATGTGGGTCCCGTCGGTCACACCAAAGGCATTCGGAATTCCGCCCAAACTGTACAACTTCTGTTTCACCATTGACAAATCATCGTTAGTAGGAAATCGAATTATTTCATGCCTCATGTCACATATGATTGAAATCACAGAATGAATTGATCAGCATACACTTGGGTGGGAAATGCTTACAATATCCTTGCAGTCGTCTTGGAAATTGCCCCTGGCAAGGATTAAAGTAAACGTTAATTAAAAACGAAAAGACAAAAAAAAATCAAGAAAGACCCTGAACAAGATTTGCATACAATACTTACCTCAACGTAGCGAGTACTTGTAAATGAACTGGTAGGACGTTCAATTTTTTAGATACTCTTTTCAGCTAGTGATACCTGCCAAATAGTTGCAGAATAATCGCTTTAGAGAATTGAAAATCACGAATTAGGATTTCATCGTCATATATCTGTAGCACGTCCGTTCTATCTCGAAACAATCGGTGTCGTTTCAAAGTACGTCTCGCGTCTTCTTCCAATGCATAAATTAATTCCATGTCATTCACAATTAAAAAAATTAAATCACAAAAACAAATTAAAACAAAATAACCTTTTTTTGTTAAACCAAATATCAAAAACAATTAATCCCTTATGGGATAGCAACTTTATGGTTGGCCAAGAACAGCCGCAAAGTTGCGACTAAAATTTCAGACTTGAGATGAGAATCGGAAAAAAAGNCTTTATGGTTGGCCAAGAACAGCCGCAAAGTTGCGACTAAAATTTCAGACTTGAGATGAGAATCGGAAAAAAAAGAGATGAGAATAAGAATTCTAGCAGCATCATGGGTTAAAAGATAAGACTTGTGAGTTTGCGCTGCTATATGTATAGCAAGTTTGCTTGCGAGATAGATGAGAATATGACAGGTTGTAAATTTTCGAGAATAGCAACTTTGCAAAAGAAATATGACTTGCTAGGTTGCTGAAAATAACGCCCGGGTTCTAATAAGTGGCAAACACTGCAGCAGGCGTGATTTTTAGATACAACTCGCAAGTAATAGGTAGTAAAGAGAATATATGATTGTGTTTGGATCAAGGCCAAGATNTGTGAGTTTGCGCTGCTATATGTATAGCAAGTTTGCTTGCGAGATAGATGAGAATATGACAGGTTGTAAATTTGCGAGAATAGCAACTTTTCAAAAGAAATATGACTTGCTAGGTTGCTGAAAATAACGCCCGGGTTCTAATAAGTGGCAAACACTGCAGCAGGCATGATTTTTAGATACAACTCGCAAGTAATAGGTAGTAAAGAGAATATATGATTGTGTTTGGATCAAGGCCAAGATNTGATTTTTAGATACAACTCGCAAGTAATAGGTAGTAAAGAGAATATATGATTGTGTTTGGATCAAGGCCAAGATATAAAGTAATGTGTTTCAACGCTGAATACGACCAAAAATGAAATACATTTTAACAAAGAGAAAAATTAACATTTCAAAGTCTGTTTTTGTGTTCAAAACAAAAAAATTGAGTGATCATATTAGCTCTTCAATTCATAGTGCGTTTCACAGTTTCTGAGAGGAATGAAATGGGATTTAATTCCACTAAGTTTGAGAGCTTAAAAGTAAAGGGGTTTTTACCTTATGAGGCATGTGGGAAAAGTTGGTTTAAAAACTAACAAAGAAATTTGAAGACGCTGATTCCAAAATATTTTTTGCATAGTTGAAGGAAAACGCAACAGTAATCAGGTAAGTCTACATATTATTATAAAAAATTTGAATCAATATCACAAATTGAGTTTGTAAATTTTGATTGAATAATAATTGTCTGCATTTTGACTGCAAACTGACCAACCAGCAAATTATGCTCCGCTGCTCGGTGTGATTTTATGAAACAAAATTTTGTTATTATTTAACATCGATTATNTGCTCCGCTGCTCGGTGTGATTTTATGAAACAAAATTTTGTTATTATTTAACATCGATTATGAATGTATTATTTTACAAGGAAAAGTCTCATGGCCAAACGTTTCAAAATTTATGGATAAGCTATTTTACACTTCCTTNATGAATGTATTATTTTACAAGGAAAAGTCTCATGGCCAAACGTTTCAAAATTTATGGATAAGCTATTTTACACTAGGTATAAAATTTATTTTGCGCGAGATTGTTTTTTCTTGGTCTCATGTTTTGCTTGTATTGATTTAAGATTGGTTTTCTTTATTCAACAAATTAGTGTTTCATAGTTAATTTCTTTTTGTTTTTTTCATTTCGTATTAGAAATTTTTGGGATAAGTTTTGAAAACGTGGTTATGTTAGAATAGTTTAAATTATCAACGAAATTGATTTAATTGTAAAATAAAACAAGTTAAAAAATATACATTGTCAATTAATGTAATTTTTTCTTTCTAAAAACCACTGTGCATCACCACGAGTATGAATAAAATGAAAATTGTTTTACCTGGTGGAAGATTTTTACCTCGTCTTCGTTTTGCATTGAAAACCGTGTATGTGAGGAGTGTCATGATACATAAAAGTAATGCTGATACGTACAAATCAATAATATTATACTCCATCAGTAAATTGTTCTAGGTTCAAGGTTCTGAAACCCTTTATAATTTAGCAAGACAATAAAAATTTAACTAAAACCGACGGTCACAAACTTTCAAATTTCAACTTATGGCTTATTCGTATATTTTTATTTTGTTCTCCTGTTCATTGTGTAATATTTCCTCATTTCACTACTTGGACGTCTTTAGCAATAAAATCGTAAATTAGGTTACAAAGTAATTTTTCAAATTCTATTATGCCGATTGTTTCGCTTTTTGCAACGATTACTGAAACATTGACCGAATGATTTGGTCTGAAGTTCGTAAACTTTCTAATTTACTCCAAATTTCTGAGCAAAAGGTGAATTCTTTCTTTCCAAAAATTGTAAAATTCTTACCTGAATTCTTGTCAAATATGGCAAATGTCTCGCTATAACCTTTAAGCATTCCTACTAAAAATTAATTTCCAATAAACTAAAAATCATTGATTTTATTGAAGTTTTGTAACATCATTCCAATTTTCTAATGGGTGTGGTATAAATTATAAATGCTTGCAAAAATTCATTAATTCGTCAGGAATACCAATTTTTATTTGGAATCCAATGCTGAAGAAAATAAATTTTTTTGGTAAGTTACAGTGTTATTTCACATATGTCGTTAAGGACATTTCGAACTGAAACAATACCTCGTTTTCAAAAATTGATTAATAAAATTCTGAAATGCTGAAAAATTCCAAAGGTTATAATGGTCAAAAGCTGTCGCATATAAACTTGAATATTTTCAAAACTAGTCCGAAACTTGAAGTGATGTTTTGAATTAAATTTTNAAAGCTGTCGCATATAAACTTGAATATTTTCAAAACTAGTCCGAAACTTGAAGTGATGTTTTGAATTAAATTTTAGAAGGATGAGTAATTTAGAATAATATTATGAAGTATGAATCATAGTTCAGAAATTTTGAAGTAATTGAATTTGAGTTCCTAGATGAAAATTAAATTATGAGGGAATATTTGCAAAAATGTGCAAAAACTTTGATCTNAAAGCTGTCGCATATAAACTTGAATATTTTCAAAACTAGTCCGAAACTTGAAGTGATGTTTTGAATTAAATTTCAGAAGGATGAGTAATTTAGAATAATATTATGAAGTATGAATCATAGTTCAGAAATTTTGAAGTAAATTGAATTTGAGTTCCTAGATGAAAATTAAATTATGAGGGAATATTTGCAAAAATGTGCAAAAACTTTGATCTAACTATTTTTAATTATTCGAGCAGGGGTTGATTCGAGGCAGCAGAAATACCGAAAAGCATGTCTGCGGAAATCCCTCTTGATTGGGTGAAAACCAATAAGTCAAATAAACCTCTAAATTATGCAATGGTGTTCTGGGGCCTGTAAAATGAAGTGATGATGAGGTGTGATGAGTGATGATTTGAGAAACTATGAGTTTTGATGAGTTGATGAAAAGACCTATATTAGGAAGGATTCATCAAAGTTCGCATGAGGACTGACCTTTTTGAAGATTTGAGGAGTCAGCTTTGGCCACACGTGTTTTCCAAATTAAATTTTAATAATAATGTCAAAAAATTTGGAAATGAAGATTGCTTTCTTGTCCAGAATACGGGACAAAAAGGACATTTTATTTAAAAATTTCAGTACTACTCTCACTTATGACGACAAAGTGAGGGAATGGAAAATAATTTGTGAGTATGGGAAAAGTATTGGACTTGTCCGAGATGACAAAGATTGAACATATGTCAGAGACAAGATCTATGGCCAGTGGAAACAGAGAACATCGGTAAGGACTTACTTCAATAACTTAAATAAGTTAAAATTTTGATATACTTAACGTATCCCATTATTTACTAAATTTGTAGCTAAAGAAGGATAACAGCAATAAGACCGGGAGCGGAGGGGTAAAGACAAAAAGCTTACTTGTTTGGACATCATTGGAAAGGATTCACCTATTGTCAGTGGATTGCAACTCCAAGAAACTTGGGACGAGATTAACAAAACGGAATATGAACTTCCGTTGACCCCTGCTTCAACTTTAGGAGATGAAATTAAACCGTAAGTGTAACCATTTCAATAGAAATTGCCACTACTAAATATTTTTCTTTTTTATATTTTAGAGAAAATGATTGTGAAAATGACAACGAAGGTTTGACGACGGTCAAAACTACTACTCTGAAAATTGTACGCTCGTCACCATCCATTTCAAGTGGTGTGATAGAACGGATCAAGGCCACAGGAATTCTAAAAAACCAAATTCCATAATTGGTATGAAGAGGAAAACACTAGGGCTAAAAATCGAGGTTCTTGAACTCACAAAAAAAACGTTGCTGGACATTTTTGAAGTGGAACAACGCCTCGGTTTACCTCACTACCCCGATGTACATCAAAAATTAGGAATTTGTATCGAAGTAGATAGCGAATTGGGTGATAAACTTTATTTGAAAGTTTAATAATTAAAAAATTGCACCATTTCAGCGAGCCTGGCTTCTCCGCCTTCCGCGGCTGCTTCCACTGCCGGACATTTGCGTGACAAAAAATGTTCAAAAATTATATCCATAATAACCTATGAATTTTAGTGCCCTGTCATTTATCTAGCAATAAAATTTTTCAAATGTACAACATCCTTATTGATCAACTTTAAGAAAGATATTCTCAAATTAAAAAAAACACTTATGTTCAACCTTGTCTGCAAAGATTTACTTTCTGCAAAAAGATATCATTCCCCATTCCCTTTTATAACTTAACGCGGAACTGTATAAGAATTTGTTCAGAATAAAACGCTGATTCATTTACTGAAAACCAACCGAAATATCAATACCAATGATATAAGAAAAACAATCAATGATTTACTAGTTTAACATAAATTAAATAAAACACAATTTCAAATATGAAGCGTATATTGTTTTTGAACAGACCGTATTTCCTTAAGTCCATGCATTGTGCTAGAAAAGGAGTTTTTAAATTTATATCACATCTGTCTTGTCAATTAAATTAAATTCGGTGACAGTGTTAACAGATCCAAATAAAGCATTGAAATGTGCAGTACGAAAGAGGAAAAGTTATTACTAGCACAAAAATGATGATTCATAGAATAGTATCGTTAGGATGATTTTTGAGATCACATTCTGACGAGCTCCCGTTTCAAAAGTGGATCCAAAAGTTCCAAGTTTAAAAAAAAATCATAGATTATAATCTTGAGATCGTAGATAATTTTTTTTTTGTGCCGCCATAATCCACTCTTTGTACATAAGTATTTTCACTAGTAACACTTTCTCAGCAAAAAATTCAGCTTACAAGATAGTTTCTCCACACGTCTATTGGTCAACTTTCCTAATCAATGGACATGAGCAAAAGTCTTCCCTATGGCTTAACATATAATGTCCGAAGTCTTCTGATTGCGTTTCGGTGTATAAGCTGTGACAAGCTCTTTGAAATTATCAATCCTGGAATCTGTTGGCTGGTTGTTATTAAGTTGTTTTTTTTAGAATATCTAGCGTATTTTCAAAAATCCAACTTGTCGATTTTGTTTTCGTGTTACACAACGAAATTTGACTATAATAAAAAATTTAGATTAAAAATGTTTTTACCAGAAAGTTGTCAAGATTCGAGAACAACAATTGGAATTAAAAATTTATGGTATAACTTCAAAAAAATAAAACTTCTAGGANATTTTCAAAAATCCAACTTGTCGATTTTGTTTTCGTGTTACACAACGAAATTTGACTATAATAAAAAATTTAGATTAAAAATGTTTTTACCAGAAAGTTGTCAAGATTCGACAATTGGAATTAAAAATTTATGGTATAACTTCAAAAAAATAAAACTTCTAGGATCACTAGAACAGAAGTTATATTTTGAAAGTTGAGATTTTTGCATAATGTTTCCATATTATGCACTATGATATTGACGTTCTGAATGAATATCCAAAAATTTCACTTTTGAAAAAACAAACAAATCTCTATTCCAGTTGAATCGTTGTGCATTGATTCTTATTACCTTAAACTCTTTTTTCCCAAAACTGCATCCGAATGTTCTACCCTTTCATCGAAATTTTTCACCGCTTTATAAAACATTTTGACTATCCACGGTAAACTTAATGGATCAAAAGATACTTCCATTAACGAGTAGTATATGGCATGGGACTGTTTTGCAGAAATTTGTTATTTATAATAAACTCGCTGACAAATTATAGAGCACTAGGCATTCACAAAAAAAATTTTTTTTTTGGCGAATTGTTGTGCTTGCACTTCGCCGATACTCTAGAGGATATTTAACAATAGTAGGCTGTAAGTTTAAAATGAAATTTTGAGTTAAATAAGAAACGTTTTATTATTGTTTTGTGTTGATAATTGTAAGGAATTTCCTTTGCAATTACTATTTCAGCACTATTGATGCTAGGCTAATAGAGTTGTAATAAAGTATTTGAAAATCAAAAAAAAAGGCAGTGACTATTCTATGTAAATTTCTGTTAAAAGTTTACGGATCGTGTTAGTGAGATTATACATTCAATACATGTGCTGAATGACAAGTAACTCTAATTCCAACTTCTACTAAAAACAGTATATCTACTTTTTAATTCTAAATCAGCATAATGGTGTGTATAGCTATATAAGCCATCATTTGTTGCACACAAATTTTTATGAACATTTGTTAAACTGCTTTAAAATTATGTAAATTAGCATCCAACAAAAAATAAAAACACTTAAATCTTTCTCTCTCGCGACGTTTAGCATTTCTCGAGAAACGCTTTCGTTAAAATAGTTAATAAAAAAATTAATGTTTGTTCTTTTTAATATTGACTGCTAATGCCAGTCCCCAGTAAAGAAATATGAAGACCATTGCTGTAACAAATCCAGGCCAAACAGTCGGGTGGAATATTGATGATCCTCTACTAATTATTGCTCTAAGAGAATTTCCAACAGATGTACACGGTAGGAACATACTTACATATTGGAGATATATAGGCATTCCCTCTAACGGCCAGATTACACCTGTTTTAATTTTTTTATAAGAATGAGCATATAATCAATTCAATAAGTTGTTAATATTTCTAATATGTGATGTTTATGAATATCACATAAATTAAACTATAAGTAATGTTTGTCAATGTGCAAGTTATGTAATTTTCTTTGCAACATCGCCAAAAATATTTAGAGAATAAATTAAAATTTGTAAGGTAAATATCACTCTAGATTATCTCCAATTGTCTGTACTAACCTGAGAGAATGAGGTTAGGCATGAAGGCGGCAATTGACATCAATACAGATTCAAGTTCGTTTCTGCATATTGATGCTATGACGAAACCTGAATTAAAAATTACAGTTATGAAATGTTTTCAACGCCTACATAGACGATTATAATATACAGAGAATTTCATTTACATTTGATTGTTTCTATTTTGTTTGGCCATTCTGGTTAATAAATGTCATTTATAATCGTTTGTGAATATTGCAATTGATACATCATTTTGAAAATAAATTTACTGAAAGTAAATCCTCTACCATGATTATGATCCACCGACGACATTTTAAACTTGGTTTACCTCAGCAGTTCAATAAAAATGCCAAAAAATTAGACAGATTGGAAACCTCATTCAATAGCAAATTAAAGTAAGTAGACTAAACTTAGAGGGCTATGACTTTGGTTATGACAGATGGAAGTCGTACATGTAAAATATCGCTGTAATTTAAACATTGGCGAATGTCTCATCAATGGAGATGTGTAGTTCAAGAAAATATTATTAGGCCACTCATTTGACCACTTAAAATGCCTCATGGGCACCCTTCTTCTAACAATGAATTTAATGATAATATTATATTTATAAAGGCAGTGTCTGTGGAAAGCTTGCTAGTGTAATTGTATTAATATTGTGCATAATTTTGATTCAAAATTTTATGACCACAAATTCACCAATGACGTAATTGAATGCTAAAACATTGCATTCATAGAGGCACCCTATTGGCATTTGTATTTTTAGTTATTATTTTCTTTTAGTTCAATGATTAGTTGCTGCAATGGGCTGCACATATCTTGTTAGATAGGCAATTGGTTTATCCTACTTCGTTTAAAATTTCACCCATCCCTCAAGGTGGATGGCTCGTCGGTGTAAGAAAATTTCTCCAAGACCGACGCTCCATCCATCTTGAAAAAAAGAGGATGGGAAATCAGTCTCTTTCCGGCTGTTCCTCCCCGCCACAGTTGCAGAATCGCAACCATTTCGCAACTAGGTTGCGGCAGGTTGCGAGTTGCGATTGCGGAGTTGCGGAGCAGAATAACGAAAATTGCGAATGCGGAGTTGCGGCCAAATTGAGAATTATAAAAGTTGCGGTTGCGGCGTTGCGGCCAATTATGGAACTTGCAAAAGTTGCGGTTGCGGCGTTGCGGGACGTAAAATGCAAAAGTTGCGGTTGCGGCGTTGCGGGACGTAAAATGCAAAAGTTGCGGTTGCGGAGTTGCGGGTGTCAGAAATAACAGCTGAAAATGCGGAGTTGCGATCTCTGTGAAGTAGTTGCGGGAAATAGTTTGATATTGTGCGCAACTATTATGCCCTGACTTGGGATGGGCTCGGTTGTGTTGGTCAAATATGTGAAGTTGTAAAGCGGCTTTGTATAACCACAGATCTAACTTCAGTAAACTCGAAACTGAAACCAAAATTTAGTTCTTGAACACCTGTGTTACAGAGGACCCAGTAAAAGAGCGTCGCGCCATTCAAATTCAAATTATTTATCAAGGGGAAAAGTCCCATGTGCGGTGTGGCGTTGAGTCTGTCTTTGCAATCTCAAACGCTCCTGTTGAGTATGACCTGTAAATCCGCAATGACAAGATAAGGATTCCTTATTTTGGCGTAAGGCACAACTTCAAAATTGGCTTTATTTAATATGTAAACAATCCTTTTCGTTCTCAATTTAAATTTTGTTAAAACTTGACACATCAATTTCAAATCTGAAATTAAGTTTGTGTAACGCTCACTTACAATTAATTGCTTTAACTAAGCAAACCAAAATTTGAATTAATGGATTGTTGTATTTAACTCTTGCATATTGAAATTGAATAAATAAAATTGAAAGGCTATTTTTATGCTCTAAATTCGCTTTAAATGTTATAGGAACATTTCTTTTATAATTTTGTCGAAAGTTGCGAAAAAGTTGCGGAAAAGTTGCGGGAATTCTGGTTACGTGTTGGTTGCGGTTGCGGGAAATTTTGAATCCAAAATTGCGAATGCGGCGTTGCGGCAAAAATTTAAAAATTTAAAGTTGCGGTTGCGGCGTTCTTGTGGAAGTTTTAAAATACAAGAGTGCGGGTTGCGGAGTTGCGGGCATCAAAGCTCAAAAGTTGCGGGTGCGGAGTTGCGGCTCGAAATATTGTACTCGAAGTTGCGGTTGCGGGCCGCAACCGCACTTCTGCAACTGTGCTCCCCGCACTCCTCTTCCTACAACTTACTTTTTTGGTGATTTGTTTCTGAACTTTTGGATTGGCTTTCGCCAATCCGGACAACAATTAAGGACGCCAGGACCCTGGACCCTTTCGGTAAAGTGAGGATTTGACCTCTGACCACCCTTTTCCCCCTAGTTCCCCCCTTATTTTAAATCATTATTCCATTTGCCCAAAATACCCAACCAATTCCCAACCCATACCCTGTCGCTTCCCTGACCCCATCCCAATCTCCCAGAAATACCCAACGTTCCCTAATTAATTAANCCAACCCATACCCTGTCGCTTCCCTGACCCCATCCCAATCTCCCAGAAATACCCAACGTTCCCTAATTAATTAATTAGTCCCCTAATTCTCCCTTCACTCCTCCCAATCCCCAGTAAGACAAAACCCCAGTCTTACAATCTAAAATAAATGTGTATTACAGGGCAATGATATAACAGAATCGTGAATCGTTGGATCTGTGAGGATCTCTTTACTCTGAATTAGTGTGGTGCCAAGCGTCTCTATCATGCATTCGGATGACAAAGTGCAAAAAATCTCGTTTGGTTGTATTTGTATGCTCTAGTCAACTACATGACTTGCTGTTTAGTAGTAAAACTGTTTGCAGTTTGGCTACCAAACGTACGGTATGTGGGCCTATACAGTTTTCAAAGATCACAAATAGGGTTTGAGGTATTATGCTGATATCCACCATTTATTATCATTCACTGCTGCATCATTATTATCATTCACCCATGCAAAGTCACCTTTAACCACATTCGCTTTGCTGGAGAAAGTTGATTTNTCCCCTTTGAAATCGAGAATTCCTCCTTTCTGCTTCAAAATGTTAGAAACTGTAGATTTACTAATTGAATGGGGGTGACATACATCTTTTCTGGTCTTATTTGTTAGATCCAATAATACTTGCTGCTTTGTATACAATGACAAACGTTTAAGTGGTTTGGATTTATCCATAGAAATAATTAAATTAACTTAATTAAATTAGTAATAGTAATCCACAAAATAATTATATAAATTAGCCCGCCACATTATTTGAATGTTTATGGTAACCGCCACGTGAGGTGAGACGGGGTTGAGTTATCTGGTTTCGGAAATAGAGGTTTTCCTGTAATTAGTCCCCTAATTCTCCCTTCACTCCTCCCAATCCCCAGTAAGACAAAACCCCAGTCTTACAATCTAAAATAAATGTGTATTACAGGGCAATGATATAACAGAATCGTGAATCGTTGGATCTGTGAGGATCTCTTTACTCTGAATTAGTGTAAACGGATTGATGTGGTGCCAAGCGTCTCTACCACTCTATCATGCATTCGGATGACAAAGTGCAAAAAATCTCGTTTGGTTGTATTTGTATGCTCTAGTCAACTACATNCTCTATCATGCATTCGGATGACAAAGTGCAAAAAATCTCGTTTGGTTGTATTTGTATGCTCTAGTCAACTACATGACTTGCTGTTTAGTAGTAAAACTGTTTGCAGTTTGGCTACCAAACGTACGGTATGTGGGCCTATACAGTTTTCAAAGATCACAAATAGGGTTTGAGGTATTATGCTGATATCCACCATTTATTATCATTCACTGCTGCATCATTATTATCATTCACCCATGCAAAGTCACCTTTAACCACATTCGCTTTGCTGGAGAAAGTTGATTTACTGGGAAATTGTTTCATTTTAGTTTCATTTTCAGAAATTTTTTCTGAAATTTTGTAAACAGTTTCCAAAAATGGATGCAAAAGTAAGAAACTCTTAAGGAAAAATCAAGTTTCTACGATCGATAGAAAAGAATTTAGGATTTTTTGATAAATGAAATTATTTGATATTAATTTGAAAAGCGAATTTTTCTCAGCAATTTGTTTGAAACAAGCATCCGAAAAAAAACACTTGAGATAACTTATAGTTGTTTCATCCTAAATATTTTCGCCCTACTTTCTGGTCACCAGTGCAGAAACCGATTTTACTCCAATTTTTCGTAAAATTCAAAAATTATTTTAGATACGCATATATTTTTACATGATACGGTTCGAAAAACTTACCGAAAGAAATTCCTGCTATTCCGATCATAATTCCACTTAAAAACGCAAGAAATGTAGATCCAATAATTTGAATTTTAAAAAATATCACAACAATGAACAAGGAAATGGACGCCTGAACGACCAAAAGGTAAAATTGTGTTGCAAAATGAGAAATCATGATCTCCAGACTAGTTACTCCAGTAACCATAGTTCTCTCCAATGCACCGGATGTCTTTTCTGCTATCATAAATATTCCGCTGGAACACATGGGGAAAAACATCAGGATTCTAGAAAATAAATTTATACGTTTGACAAGTAATTCTGCATTTTTAGTGTAAAAGGAGAACTGACTAAATGATGAGTTATACACATTTAAAATTTCGTCATAATATAGAATTCAAGTCTAGTCGACTTGGGGAATAATAATAGCATTACGTAGTTTCATTGTCCATAAGTCGGCAAAACGAGGTTTACNTATACACATTTAAAATTTCGTCATAATATAGAATTAAAGTCTAGTCGACTTGGGGAATAATAATAGCATTACGTAGTTTCATTGTCCATAAGTCGGCAAAACGAGGTTTACAGCTCATTCCTGTCCTTAAAATTCTTGTTTAAGAAAATGTATTTTATAGTTGTTCAATATGCATTGGATAGTTATTACTTAATGCATTGGAGAAGATGATTTGTATGGATTTAATAAAATTCAATCCAAAAGTTTTTTAACTTTCTGTCGACTGGAAATGCAACCTTTATCTACTTTCCCTCGTGTCCTTCTCTCCATTTATCCTGACAACAGAAGCCCTCTCGAGGCGTCAGAAATCGTGTACGCACGCCTAACAAAATCTCGTTTCGTCATTCTGCCTGAAAACTGTGATTAACAAAAGGGCATAGTACTTTTTGCCATTTGACCTCTGACCTAACTCTGCCAAAGGCTGTATCTCAAATCCGTAATTCCACTAACCAATTCTGAAACCCCATCCCTATTTTTTACCATTTCCGTCACACATTTCTTACAATTTAACTAACGCAAAGTATTCGAATTTCATGAAATAATAATTAAACCAATGATTGTAAAACTTATGATGGCTTTATACAAATTTATTTAAAGCATCACCTGAGTTCGAAATTAAAACTAAGAATCAAACAACATATAGTACGACTATATGTACTCATTTGTTGTACTACAGGCTAAAGTCTAATTCTGGAAAGTTAAATGAAAATGCTATTCCAGCCTAGCTAGAGATTGCAAATCCCGAAAAGGAAAACGAGAAATTTCGGGAATTTCGGGAAATGGTTTCCCGAGGCAACCACGAGAATTCCCGTTCGGGATAGCAATAAATAAATTTAAAAATAAAGTTAGACTGAACAAGGTATATAAATAACTATTGTTTTTAAAATAACTATTTTGGAATAAATATAGATAGGTGTGAAAATTGTGAAAAGTTAAAAAAACTAGAAGTACTAGACTGATTTACCAATAAGAAATTATTAATTTCTCAAGTTTTTAATTGATTAATCGTATTTCACAATTACCACACAAAACCATCAACTGTGTGGCAATTGTGAAATTTTAAATCCCAATGCTTTGGGCATGAGCTCAACCACTTGGATTTTATACTCAAAAGTCTCAAGAATGCAAGGGACGAAACAGATGGGAAGAGATATGGCTCGAAAATAATTCAACTATTAACTTCTGGAGCCTCCCATAAATAGCCAGCAAAGTGAATCTTGTTCTAATTTTCACTATCAACGTCAGTCTGATGTTCTCTATCATCTTATGAATAGTGTAAGTTTGAATGACCGTAAATTAATTTTATTTAAGTTTTCACAATTACCACCTAGTTTTCACAATTACCACACCTAGTTTTCAAAATTACCACACTTTTGTTTTTAATTGTGAAAAGTAGTTTCTCGAATACAAATAAATCCCTCCAGGCGTCCGAACAGAAACATTAACTGAATAAAAACCACACAACGCTAGAGATTCGTATTTTGAACAAGCATTATGGGAAAACCCTTTAATTCCCTGTATATTTTGAGTTAAACTCGGAAAAGTGACAAAAAATAATTCACAATTAGCTAAGATTTCCTTACTTACTTTTGACATGCGCTAACCGATGCAAAATGACGTGCACAAATCATGGGAAATGACACGCGCAACCTTATTTTGTTTTACTTTCACAGTGAAAGTAAGAAAAAAGTTAAAAATTAATAATTAAAGGATGAATAATTATTAATTTCTGCATGGTTACCTTTGTTTTTTTCTTGTTTTGGGAAACCCGGGAATCTCCCGAAATTCGGGAATTTCTCGTTTCCCGTTACTAGGGTAATTTTCCCGGAAGTTGCAATCTCTAAGCCTAGCACAAAAGTAATGTATATATCAGGTGTTGTGTTGAAAAATTTCTCACCTCTTCTTTACCAATACTAAAACAGGTTTGCAGTAGGGTACCGCTGCAATTCTCCACATCAGCCAAAGGCCGATGGTCATAAAAAAATAATTTATTATAATTTATGCTTAACTCTCACCATAATGTGGATTTTGAGCTTAAGCAATCAAATAAGTTTACTTTAACAAATCCAATTACTAGTAGTTATATCAAATATCGGTTTTAAGTTGAATTAATCACTTATTTTCCAATATAATTGAGTAATCACTTCATGAAATTAAGATACTTTTTCTAGTTAAAATTTTAAGAAAGGATTCAAAAATTTTATTTGGGTTGGATTCTTTTTAATTCATATAAATCATCCCATCCAAAGCGTATGGAATAAGTTTCACATGAATTACATTACGCGAATATTTTATATATCAGAACTGAGCCGTAAGCATTCTGTTGCTGACTTTTGGATATTGGAACTATGTGATGCTGCTATTATTCTCGTTGATTCAACTTCAAAGGTAAAGTTTTGGATTTAAAAATATATTTCTGCNCTATGTGATGCTGCTATTATTCTCGTTGATTCAACTTCAAAGGTAAAGTTTTGGATTTAAAAATATATTTCTGCTTACAAAATATGAAAATTGTATTTAAGACATTTTTTGCGTGCGTTCTCCCTTTACACAAATGATGATAAACATATTAATTTACGCCAGAAAGACTCCTGGTGCTACAAATTCTGTGATTGTCGATTTATTGCTTCCGTATATAGGNATATTAATTTACGCCAGAAAGACTCCTGGTGCTACAAATTCTGTGATTGTCGATTTATTGCTTCCGTATATAGGCATACCGAACTAAATAGGAAATGTTGATTAGCTTTTCAAAATATCTCTTTAAGAAAATGGTTATAACTTACATGTATTGGTAAATCCATTCCTTCTGCATCGATTTTACATCCCTTTGCTGTGTCTTTTATAAATTGCTGAAGCGTTTCGAGAATTACCTTCTGTATAAGCATCACTATTTGCATACCTAAACAAGTGATACGATATTATTACAAGAATTTATACAATGTGGTTACCACAAAATATTCGCCATTATTCTAGTCTTGGTCTGAATCTGAGTCATCGACCCCGGAGTCACAGAGTCCGACTCAGCAAACCTTTGCCTTTGAAATGAGTCCGGAGTTTAAAAAAAAATCATTTTTAGGTACTTTTTAATTAATAAAAAATATTACTGTTTTTTCCCAAGTATTATATTGTTTGCAGTGAAAACAATACCCCAAACTTATGCAAATTTTTCAGTGCCTAATCTGAAACATTACAATCAATGTACATTGTATCTCAGTAATTTATGCACACATCATATTAACCTTGGATGGTGTTACATAATTTATTTAGTTTTAATGAAGTTCGAATATGGTGAGACATTTTCGCAAGAAATTCGTTTGACTGTGGGATCAATTCCGTTACTTCGATTCTGGAGTAACTCCGAAGTTAGGTATAGTTAACACAAATACCTTGAGAAATCTGGTTCTCGTTTTAGTTAACCCAGTAAAGTAAAGTTTAATTTGTTTTTGTTTTTATAAGTTTATAAATTACTTGTGGAATTAAAAAAATCTCTTAATTTTCCGTAATTCATTTTATTCCCATTGGCACCGGAACACTTGCAGCTTGACTTTGCTGCAGTTCGATGAAAACTAGATAAATTTTTTTTATTTCCATATAAACAAATTTTGGCGGCACTACTCCGACTGAAGCGTTCAATTAATGTCGAATTAACTATTATATGTATTAGTAGACATTTGACAATTTAGAATTTTGTATCAAGGCAAGCTGCCTAATATTTTTATATTCTGATTTGTTAATCAATCATTATTGCATTGTGGGTCATTATTTATAAATGGAAAAGTTTGAAGAAAAAAAGCAGTAACCTGAGAAAACAATATTATAAGCTAATTTAGAATGTCCACCAAAAAACAAGCATGGCTGCCATATAGTTCTATATATCCATGGACCTTGTGTTTATGGAATGGTAGTGTTGTTTCTCAATGGAGATGGAGTTCATGTATCTATGTAGTGGAGTTCATGTGTCTATGTATATGGCGTCGAGTATGCCATGTAGTTCTAAATTCCCATGAAGAGTATGTTTATAGTATGGTAGTGTTGTTTTCAATGGAGATGGAGTTCATGACTCTGTGTATCGTAGTTCATGTTTCTATGTATATGGCGTCGAGATATCTACTCGACTCTGTTGAAAGGAAAGTGACCATGTCGAACGGGCATGGGAAGAAGACTGCCACGTTGGCAGCAGGCGCTCTTGGAGGTGAGGAGAATGAGCCGATCTGGCTCATTCAGTCCTCATAGTGATATATGTAGGATCTTGGGCTGGCCTGTCTCCTCTCCCTTCATCATATTCGTCTACAATTTATTATTATTATTTATTCATTGTAGACCATTTTTGTCTTGTTTAGTAAGTATACAGCAAAACCTCTCATTTGGAAACTAACTCTCTCCATCTCGTCTCACCTCACGTGGCGGTTACCGCAACAATTCAAATAATGTGGATGACAAATTTGTATAAACAATTTGTGAATTATGTGAAATATGTGAAACTTTACGGATCCTGAATGGAAGGAGGGGTGGAGTGAATTTTATTCAACCAGTGAGGGCTGGTTTCCGAATAAGAGGTTTTGCGGTAGTAGTAATTGGCCATTTGCGAATTACTACTAATTAAAATTACCCCTGAGGCTCATATTGTTTAACTGTATTTTTGTGTTTGTTTCAAGTCGCAGGAGGACTTCCATTTTTGGTCTTTGTTGTGTTGTTGTTTTCTCCCCTGAAGGGACTTATTGCTCATTGTGTGCCCCACCGGGCTATTGGAAGACAGGGGTTACCACCATCATCATTGACCTTCATCGTCCATACCCTCATCAGTACTTTATATATTTTTTACTCAAACAGCTGCATTTTCCGCTCATCAGTTCCATGTATTTTTTTATGATGGCTGACATCAAAGATGGCGTCTATGTTATTGTGAATTTTTTTTACAAAAAAGAAAAGAGAAATTTATGGGGTAAATATGAAATGTTTTTTTAGTTATTGATAGAGTTGAGTTTAGAAAGAGANAAAGAAAAGAGAAATTTATGGGGTAAATATGAAATGTTTTTTTAGTTATTGATAGAGTTGAGTTTAGAAAGAGATTGATAATAATCATACTGGTGTTTGCTCAAATAGTATTTGGACCCTTAGTTTTATTTTTGAACTCATGGGTTTCTGAAAAGTTTATCATGTGTTTAGTTAATTGGCNGGACCCTTAGTTTTATTTTTGAACTCATGGGTTTCTGAAAAGTTTATCATGTGTTTAGTTAATTGACATTAACTTTTGAAAATCAAATTGTACCTATGTGTAATAAATAAATATTTTTATAATCGTGTTGGCTATAGGCCAGTGTTAACGTATTTGACAGTCGATACCGGAATTTGTAGTTTTTTTTATTCTTGTTTTGAGTGATTTGAAAAATACCAGATATTTTTGTTCCACACGACTGGCTGCTATGATAAACCAGATATTTTTGTTTTTTACGATTGTGGCTGCTATGATGATGATGATGATGAAGGCCGCCATTATATGATTCCACCAGTGTTATGTTTGGGTTCAAGGTCATCCGAGTTCCAAATTTTAAGATGTTTGTTTGGAAAACTGTGATATGCGAATCCCGCCGAGGGCTCAATTCTATTTGGTTCGAGAGTACATAGGAACATGAACTTCAATACACAGAGTCATGAACTTCATCTCCATTGAAGAACAACACTACCATACCATAAACACCAACTCCATGGATATAAACAACTATATAGCAAGGCAGCCTTGTTTGTTTTTCAGTGGACATTCTATACTAACTGTTATATGTAAACTTCATCAAAATTAAATTCAGCTTGTCATAAATTGTTTCAATTTTTCAAAAAAAAACTTAACAATGTTTACCTCAATGTCAGATTTACGTCGATTTTAAAGAGTACTAATTGCTAACCAATCACCAACAAACAGTAAGACTTACCTGACATATCTAGGTTGAATTCAATACGTGAACCTAATGAAGTTTCGCGACTAGCGTATGTTCCATATACTAATTTTTCCTTCAAATATTCTGTGAAATTAGGGGGGAAAGACATTACACCACAAAGTTTTCCAAGTTTAGTGTCAGCTGTTGCTTGGTCAATTGAATTATATGGTACCTTCAAATCAAAAACAATAAAAATTAATAACTTATTTTAATTTTATAAGAAAAGCAGGTTTGTATATTAAAGATTACTAGATTAAAGACATCCGGTTTAATAGAACGGATAAACTCGCAACTAGCAAGTGNAAGAAAAGAGAAATTTATGGGGTAAATATGAAATGTTTTTTTAGTTATTGATAGAGTTGAGTTTAGAAAGAGAGTGAATAGTATTTGGACCCTTAGTTTTATTTTTGAACTCATGGGTTTCTGAAAAGTTTATCATGTGTTTAGTTAATTGACATTAACTTTTGAAAATCAAATTGTACCTATGTGTAATAAATAAATATTTTTATAATCGTGTTGGCTATAGGCCAGTGTTAACGTATTTGACAGTCGATACCGGAATTTGTAGTTTTTTTTATTCTTGTTTTGAGTGATTTGAAAAATACCAGATATTTTTGTTCCACACGACTGGCTGCTATGATAAACCAGATATTTTTGTTTTTTACGACTGTGGCTGCTATGATGATGATGAAGGCCGCCATTATATGATTCCACCAGTGTTATGTTTGGGTTCAAGGTCATCCGAGTTCCCAATTTTAAGATGTTTGTTTGGAAAACTGATATGCGAATCCCGCCGAGGGCTCAATGCTATTTGGTTCGAGAGTACATAGGAACATGAACTTCAATACACAGAGTCATGAACTTCATCTCCATTGAAGAACNCTATTTGGTTCGAGAGTACATAGGAACATGAACTTCAATACACAGAGTCATGAACTTCATCTCCATTGAAGAACAACACTACCATACCATAAACACCAACTCCATGGATATAAACAACTATATAGCAAGGCAGCCTTGTTTGTTTTTCAGTGGACATTCTATACTAACTGTTATACGTAAACTTCATCAAAATTAAATTCAGCTTGTCATAAATTGTTTCGATTTATCAAAAAAAAGCTGTACAATGTTTATCTCAATGTCAGATTTAAGTCGATTTTAAAGGATACTAATTGCTAACCAATCACCAACAAACAGTAATACTTACCTGACATATCTAGGTTGAATTCAATACGTGAACCTAATGAAGTTTCGCGACTAGCGTATGTTCCATATAATAATTTTTCCTTCAAATATTCTGTAAAATTTGGAGGGAAAGACATTACACCACAAAGTTTTCCAAGTTTAGTGTCAGCTGTTGCTTGGCCGATTGAATTATATGGTACCTTCAAATCAAGAACAATAAAAATTAATAACTTATTTTTATTTTATAAGAAAGGCGGGTTTGTATATTAAAGATTACTAGATTAAAGACATCCGGTTTAATAGAACGGATAAACTCGCAACTAGCAAGTGNGGTTTGTATATTAAAGATTACTAGATTAAAGACATCCGGTTTAATAGAACGGATAAACTCGCAACTAGCAAGTGTATTATACTTTTGAGCCGAGCTCATAATGCATCCAACTTCAGTTTTTGATGTTGAACATTTTCCATTGACTCCAATTTCATAATTTACCACTCCTAAATTTAATCCATGTATGTCTGCTCCAATGGCCAGGCCAGCTGTCACTATTTCTAAAGCAGGTAGCACGAGCAGAAATCCTACAAAACTGTGAAACCCAACATATTTGTTTTGAAACTGACACTGCAATAATTTCGAATAATGCTTCTAATTATGAACCAAATCTGTTGAATCCTTACATGAGGTTTCTTGTAAGAACCAGAAAGTTCTTCTTAAGCAACGCAGAGATATGGTTTAGTTTTTCTTTGTAAACATGAATACGACTTTTGCTTGCAACATACTCTGCATTGACAGCTCGATGTAATACTTGACCCAAATCAGGCCATCGACTTGGTGTTGGTACACTCAGCGGCATCAAATCGAGAACATCTAGGCGTAATTTTTGTGCTGGTGAACGAGGTCGACTTACATGTAAGTCTTCAACATGATCAACGACATGAATTTCTGGTAAATTTAGTGATCCACTTGTATCTGTAGTGTATCCTTCTGTGTCTGACGTATCCTTGAGGCAAAGTTCAATTACAATTGTTTCTAATGCCGTTGTATTGTATTTTGTCATTAGTGATTTTGGGGTGTCCTCTATTAACAATCTCCCATTCCTCATCAAACCCACCTATTAGGAAATAATTAAAAAAATTATAAGAAGTGCTAAGGATAGTGTTGCATTTTAAATAATTACAGAACATCGGATAAATTTTTCTTTAACAGCCGATTAGGATCATAGCTTCACGCTTTGAATAATCGTGAACAGCTTTATCATTAACGTTGTTGTAATTGAATCCTCAGCAATTAAACTTTTGCTTCAAAAATCAAACACTTTCTAAATCATCAAGTTTCTAATGGAATTGAATGAAATGTCATCCAACGTTTCGCCATTTTGAAAAAATTTTTATAACTTTGCAGCATTTACCGTGACTGGCCAAAAGGAAATTTTTTTGCACCATTTCAAATATGCAATTANAATAATTACAGAACATCGGATAAATTTTTCTTTAACAGCCGATTAGGATCATAGCTTCACGCTTTGAATAATCTTGAACAGCTTTATCATTAACGTTGTTGTAATTGAATCCTCAGCAATTAAACTTTTGGTTCAAAAATCTAACACTTTCTAAATCATCAAGTTTCTAATGGAATTGAATGAAATGTCATCCAACGTTTCGCCATTTTGAAAAATTTTTTATAACTTTGCAGCATTTACCGTGACTGGCCAAAAGGAAATTTTTTTGCACCATTTCAAATATGCAATTAAACCAATGAATAGTAATTGGAATGTTATATGCTGTCGGAGATAACAATTAATACTTGAGGAACAAAATTTAAATGCTAACTAGTTGTATCATTATGTTCAGTTTGAAAAAAATTGCCGATGCTGATAGCACATGGTACCGATGACTGCATAAGTAGTTCCCGTTTTTTGAATTTTTTTTCGCTCCCGCTTTCCTTGCCTCGAATATTTTATTTGCTGGTACCGTAAAAACGCAATTAGTTGCACCACGCTACTGTTCAAATTCAATGTTTGTATAATTATAAGCAAATGTATTCCTGGAGGTTTTGGGTAAGTGATACGTCAATCGATCCGAAACCTTGCTTCTATTAAGAATATGGTTTCTGTTGTTGACACTCAAATCAGATTTTCGAAAATTCAACAAATCACACCGGAATTTTTTCACTATCGCAAAAAATCCCAAATGCAATGGAATTTGGTTAGGCGGTATTTCAATCAGTAACAAATCGCACGTAGAATACGAGTCTGAAATCCATTGATGGCAGTGAAGTAAAATTTTCGAAAATCATTTCAAAATGCGTAAAAATTTTTTAATTCACTATCAAAGGGTAGCAGGCTGGGAAAAAAAATTGATTTTATATATTAATTCTCTGCCTCCTGTATTGATCCCCTGATTCCGTTTTAATTAAATTATAAACTAAATTTCCCATAACAAGACTGATGTATAAATACGACGGTTCTGGAGCGCGCGACGCCGAGGTCCTCAATCTGGTTAATTTTTTCATACCTACGCCACCGGGAAGAAGTGAATCTCGCAGCAAGTTTTATAACCTCAACACTCAACTACATTATTTCTTTAGTGTGAGGGAGATTACAGAACCAAAATCGGTCTGTTCGCTTGTGACATGTACTGTATGAACACTTCCAAATGGGTTGTTACAACTCGTTTACAATAACTCGTATACAATAACATGTTTCGTGAAGAAACATGTTGGTTTAATGAACCATATTGCTTGGAAATTTATCAAGTGCGAACGAATCCGCTTAGAAGATGTTGGGAGAACTTGTGCATGATTTTGAGCAGTTTAAGAAGATACACACAGATGTTGAGAGTGAAACGAAAGTTACGAGGAGTAAATATTTCCATTCAGTTAGATTATCTTTTCAACTTTAGTTAATCCCATTTTCTGGTGTAGAAATCACCTGTTTAATAAATTTTTTCTGCAGAAAATATATTGTGTTATATCGTATTTTTTACTGTTTTAATCGTATTTTATGAGAAAACGAAATGGCATTTTTTGAACCCCCTTGACTATTATGCAATCGATGTAACCACAACANCCATTCAGTTAGATTATCTTTTCAACTTTAGTTAATCCCATTTTCTGGTGTAGAAATCACCTGTTTAATAAATATTTTCTGCAGAAAATATATTGTGTTATATCGTATTTTTTACTGTTTTAGTCGTATTTTATGAGAAAACGAAATGGCATTTTTTGAACCCCCTTGACTATTATGCAATCGATGTAACCACAACANTCGTATTTTATGAGAAAACGAAATGGCATTTTTTGAACCCCCTTGACTATTATGCAATCGATGTAACCACAACAACAATTGAAATTAAACAACAACATATTAATTTGGGTCAACTAAAATATTACGACATATTTATATACTCATTTTTACATTGTTTCTAACACATTAATTTGCGTTAGAAACAATATTTTTTTCACATTCATAATTTCACTACTTTATTCATAAAGCCTAAATAAAATGTCTTCTTTTTCGCTGTAAATTTACCCAACGATAAAATTTTTTATAATGGAAATCCTCGATTTGTACATTTTCCAACGAAAATCCGTCATTAAACTAAAGTTTGCTTACGTATAAATTGAAAAAAAAAGTGAATTAGCCAAACACGTGAATTTGGCAAAAGTAGCACCAGGTTTTGAGAAAGGTATTTGAAGGTTTTGAGAAATTCATAAAAATTAAACAACGGTCTAACTGCTTACAGCATTTAGCTTGGCCGTCAAATCCATCATAAGGAAAAGTACAGAAATTTGGATTCCAGATTTTTTAACATATTCCTTGATTATTAAATCGGATGTGTATAGTAATGAACTGTATGAGTTTGTACTGATGCTCTTTTTAATACCAAGTTTCGTACCTGTTAATGTTTGAATTTTGACTTTGGATCGATATTTATATATTTTTTAAGCGAAGCAGTTAGATATCATTATTTCTTTCTTCTTTATATTAATATTTATATTTGTGTAATACATTTGCGTTAGAAAAAATTAGGAGAAAATGCGCTATAAAACAAACTTTATACTCCAGACTATACGATAATTGTAATCACCTAACTAGTAACTCTAATCGACAATAACTCTGTCGTCAAGCTAGATAACCTTACGCAGTTTGAATCCTTGGCTTCTTCGATGAAATGTGTTGTAATTATTATCGTTGTCCCACTGGATTTACTTAGTTTGACCAAATGGCTCCATATGCTGAAAATGCAAAACGAATTGGTTTAGTTATATGCAGTCATGAAAATTGCAAAAGTATTTAGATTATAGCTCATAAATTTTTTACATATTTTAAAGTTACGTGCAGATGGGCTCATCAATGTAAATTTTATAAGCACGAAGACAAATATTAGGGCTCATAGCTAAGACACAAGTATTGGGATAGCGATTACAGAAATTATATATAAATCGCATATCACAAGGCATCTTTGCTTTGCAAGTGCCTTAATTCAGGAAGACTTGGAACGGTAGGTTTCTGGTATAAAATAAATGAGTACAATGAAATAAAAATATTTTTTAAACTAGTATTATATAACCCTATTTTATCATTCGAATATGTGTTATCAGAGGTTAAGTCACACNAAATATTTTTTAAACTAGTATTATATAACCCTATTTTATCATTCGAATATGTGTTATCAGAGGTTAAGTCACACGTGGTGACAACTGAATGCTACTATTTATTTTACCTACTTCAAGACAACATAGACAACATTCAGTTTAAAAACCATTTAAAATATATAAAGTATACAATATAAAGTATATCGGTTATGTGAGACAAAGTAGAGTAGCCTGTGTATTTCTACACTGGATTATGGGTCTCCTTTATCTCACAGGAGAGCTTTTACTCATACTTGTCATTGTCTCTGGGGATTGCAGCCTCGCTTGGCTACTGTGAAAGTACGAGTCTCCTTACATCTAACCACCGGGCGATACAGAATCCTTTCCACAGTTAGCATAATGGAGTTCCTATAAAATGAATAAAGTTGTGACTCATTTNAGTTAGCATAATGGAGTTCCTATAAAATGAATAAAGTTGTGACTCATTTTCTATGATAGTAACCAGTGTATCTGAATTATGGGTAGTGGAAACGATGTCAGTGGAAATGGAGTGCAAAGATACCATGAGGTTTTTTAGCCGTTATGGTCTTATCATGACTTTTGCTCCCATACTAGAGACTGTTAGGTTACGAATAAAGTACTTTTTGAATCAACTTTCAGCGGGAATTGTCCGGCGCGGAGTCAATCCACCACACCACACTTTATATTCTGTTAGGCGCAGAGCTGGTCTTCCCGCTGTACGCATCCCTCGCAACTCTTATGATCCATGTGTTTTTCTGGTTTACTTTCAACCAAAAACGAATTAGCTCTCTCTAATCTCAGTACTCCGAAATTACAATGCACTTTCTCTTGCTCACTTGAGGCGAAATAAGTGTTAAGGGCTCATTTTTGGTCTGAGAATACAATAAAACTCAACCCCATGCTCAGGATTCGAGAAGGTCAATTAATTTTTTGCTTTTTGAACACAATTTTTTTGTTTGCGGTTTGGAGTTAGAACCATGACTCTAGGAGTTGACTCCTTGACTTGTGATTCATGACTCTTTTTTGAACAGGCAAATAAAAATGTCGGATTTTTCTTGTTCTTTCTGGCGTACTTTTGCCACTAAAGTTTTCATTTAATTTCAGATTATCCTAAACAATCTTCTACATTTTGTTTTACGTGACTCTGAAGTCAGAGTCACTTACTCAGTCTACCTCCAAAAATCAACGAGTCAGAATAATGACTCGAGGAGTCAACTTCCAAAATTTCGAGTCAGTCAGGGCTCCCAGATTCAGTGACTAATCTGACTGCGAGTCATGGAACAGTAGGAATTCTATGTAACTAATTAGCTTATTTATGATGTGCCCAGCTATGGGGTGGTGATGAATACAAATGTCATTGGCTGTGTAAAATTTATTAAACAAAATTATTTAAGACATGTAGTATTGAAATATTTTAATATAGGTAATATTAGGTTATGCTAAGTTACTCTTTAGCAATTAGTACATTATGTACAGGGAATGTCAAAGACATTTCCATTTGAATGACGCAAGTCATTTACAAGGAAATGAGATTGGTATTTTCTTTTTGCCTTGAGATTCTAGGTATAAAACGATAAGCTTTCTTTTCGTCTCGGGTCTCAGGTCTTGGACCATAACGCTACTACATAAACAAGAATAGTTACTGGAACTATGAAATTCCAACAATAAACTATTCCAAGAATAAAGGCTATTATCAACAATATTTTAGGTTAACAAAAATAATGGTTTATTTTAAGAATGTAACGGATATCGGTATTCGGACCAAAAACGAATAAAGAAGCTTCGCTCCGTTCTACAAACGAATAACGAATATTCGGCCGAATATCTCATACTGTGTAAATGGGGTATCTATCTAAAGGTCTCAGCCCTAGGATTTGCATTCATGTGTCTGAATTACGTTTTGAAGAATACCGCAGATTTTATTTTTAAGAACTTTCTTTAAAGCAAAGTAATTTAATTTAATTTAATCTAGTAACTCATAGTTGACTTACCTGAGATTACACGAACATATAGCACTTCTAAACCGCTGTCTTTTGACATTTCAGATAATTACTGCTAGCGAAATTTCGTGAAGTTTTTTATCAAAAATTTGAGATCCGTTCTTTCTTCCATACCAGAGTCAAGATACCCGATTTCGAACCTCACCCCAACCACCAAAATATTTCCAATCGGGACCAATCGGAAAATATACAGTACAGTTTGCTTATAATGCCGTAAGTTTTTTAAATATTTGTTTATTTTTTAGGATTTTTTTAGCTTAGATTTTTAAGTTTTTTAAAGTTTTTCCTTAAGGTTTGTTTTTGGTTTAGTTTTTTAGGTTGTTTAAAGTTTTTTTAGGTTTGATNTTCCAAGAATAAAGGCTATTATCAACAATATTTTAGGTTAACAAAAATAATGGTTTATTTTAAGAATGTAACGAATATCGGTATTCGGACCAAAAACGAATAACGAATATTCGGCCGAATATCTCATACTGTGTAAATGGGGTATCTATCTAAAGGTCTCAGCCCTAGGATTTGCATTCATGTGTCTGAATTACGTTTTGAAGAATACCGCAGATTTTATTTTTAAGAACTTTCTTTAAAGCAAAGTAATTTAATTTAATTTAATCTAGTAACTCATAGTTGACTTACCTGAGATTACACGAACATATAGCACTTCTAAACCGCTGTCTTTTGACATTTCAGATAATTACTGCTAGCGAAATTTCGTGAAGTTTTTTATCAAAAATTTGAGATCCGTTCTTTCTTCCATACCAGAGTCAAGATACCCGATTTCGAACCTCACCCCAACCACCAAAATATTTCCAATCGGGACCAATCGGAAAATATACAGTACAGTTTGCTTATAATGTCGTAAGTTTTTTAAATATTTGTTTGTTTTTTAGGATTTTTTTAGCTTAGATTTTTAAGTTTTTTTAAAGTTTTTCCTTAAGGTTTGTTTTTGGTTTAGTTTTTTAGGTTGTTTAAAGTTTTTTTAGGTTTGATNTTTTTTAAAGTTTTTCCTTAAGGTTTGTTTTTGGTTTAGTTTTTTAGGTTGTTTAAAGTTTTTTTAGGTTTGATTTAGTAAATTGAAAGTATATCTGGAAAGAAAAGTCTTGATTCGTCAAGAGTTAGAAGGCAACTGATTTATTATATGGAATAAAAATAAGCGACAAAGTTTAAGAAATGAGTGCCTTGGACTTTGTGCATAATCTCTGAGTCATAAGTCCAAGGGTACTTAGAATAGAACCAAAAATGAAAGATAGGTAATAGGGACTTTCACTTTGAACATGTTACCAGCTCGTGATTATTATCTTCAACATTAACTGAATAAATCACAACACAATTGAAAAACTGCCGCACACAACTCCAATTTTAAGATATTTGTTTGGAGAATTGTAATATGTGCATCCCGCCGTGGGCTCAATGCTATTTGGTTTGAGAGTATGCCAGTTTTTAAGGTTTTCTTTAGCTTTTCATTCGTTTTTAAGGTTATTTAGGTTATTTTATGTTTTTTAATAGCATACCTTCAAACCTAAGATAACCTAAAAACAACCATAAAGACAAATAAATACCTAAAGAAAACCTTAACAAAACTTAAAATAAAATTAAAAACAAGCCTTAAAAACTGGCATACCTTCAAACTTAAAAAACCTAAAAAAATGAACCAAGAACCAAAAGCAAACATTAAAAGCACACATAAGAAAACCTAACAAAAAAATCCAACCGAAAAACAAATAAAAAACAAATCTTAAAAAAAGTTTAAGACTTTTAAGGGAATTGTACTGTATGTTTTCCTACTGGTTCCAAGGAGTTGCATTTTGGTGTACGGTGCTGGGGTATGGGAATCGGGTATCTTGACTCTGGTTTCTTCCNTGGTTCCAAGGAGTTGCATTTTGGTGTACGGTGCTGGGGTATGGGAATCGGGTATCTTGACTCTGGTTTCTTCCATTCTGAATCGCTGTTGTCACTGTGACGTTTTAGTTCACTTGGATTCATGTTCAAACTCGCTCATTTCATGTTTGAGATATTCGNTCACTGTGACGTTTTAGTTCACTTGGATTCATGTTCAAACTCGCTCATTTCATGTTTGAGATATTCGGTCGAAGCTTTGACATGAAACCCCGAATACGAATAGCATTATTCGTTAGAAAAATAGGCCGAATATTCGGCCGGACGAATATGCGTTACTCCCTAGTTTATTTACTCTTCAATGCATCTGGAAACCATCCTCTTATGACAAGTAGGTCATACCACTGAAGAACGGATTACACGAAAGGAGAATTTAACAGACAAGCTATATCCCCATAGATTTCCCTTTTCAATAGTGAAGAGTAGGAATCTAACAGTAATTCTTGCGATATTGAAATATTCATACTGAGCATACCCAATATTGATTATTTCACTACCGAAATACTGACGTTTCTCGTAAAATCAGTTTTTTGTAATTAAAAAAAAACTTGTCTGGTTTTATTTTGTTTAACTTAAGAAATGAAACAGACCGTGATTCACATGACATGACAATGTTCAACAAAAATTTTTTGCCGAATTTTTAGGGTTAAATTCATGCCTAATGCTTTTATATGTAATCAAATCAATATTTCAATATTCTGCAATCTGAATTAAAATATTGAAATACTGATATTGAATAATATAATCAATATTACCTGCTCTAGTTAATATCCATCGACTACTGTATATAATTTGATAAAGCTATGTGGAAATGCTAAAAAAGTTGACAAATGTTTGATGATCACATTTGTCACCATTTTTCGAAATTAATAAAATTTCTACCTTTACTTCATAATAACATCAAATTGCCTATCAAAAGACAATGCCCATTATACAAATAATAGTATGATGAGAAACAATGGTGAAACTCAAAAACATTTTTGAAGCTAGGAATTTTTGTTTATCAAAATTCTCTTATTTCTTAAAATACATTGTAATAATAAATTTTCCAAAGTTTTTTTTTGTTTGCAAACCGCCTTCAACTAGGCAAATCTCCTATAATCCTAACGTCGATTATATGGCAACGGGACGTTTTTCGTTTGAGGTTACTCTCATAAAGTGCGCATAGTAATCGACAAAATTCGACATTTCTCCATGATTTATGTTCACTATATAACGTTTATATAATTTATGCATGATATAATAACGATATTTTATAGGAATGAACAATATTTTATTAACTTTTATATCTCGTAGTTTATATAATTTAATAGAGTTATGGATTACCTTTGTCTGAGTAGCGGATCAACACCTACTGTTGGTTCATCAAGTATAAGTAGTTCAGGATTATGTACAAGAGCCACAGCAAATGAAACTCGCCGTTGCTGCCCACCACTATCAATAAAAATTAAATATTAAAATATTCATTAAAACTACGTTAGATTGAATCATTAAATGGTTACCTGAGTGAGTTAATTCGACGTTCTGTTGGCGGGAGTTTTAAAAAATTTACAAGAAATTTAGCATTTTCTTCCACAATGTTACGTGACATTCCATAAATCTTTCCAAAGTAATGCAACACTTCACCAATTGTAAACTCTCCATGAAGTGCAATTTCTTGTGGCATATAACCAATCCGCTTTCCTGGTACTCCGCACTCCTTAGTACCTGGTTTTTCTCCAAAAACTAATACTTCCCCAGTATCTAATTTTTTAATTCCAATGACGCAAGAAAGTAATGTTGTTTTCCCGCATCCTGATGATCCCAATAAACTATATCTAAAGAATATTTCTGCCAATTTTCATTTTGTTAGCCAATTATAAAAATTATTCAAAATCTTTACATTTCTCCCTTCTCTACTGTCATATTAAAGTTTTTGATGATGGGATTGCTGGAATATTTCTTAAAGCCATTTTGTACTGAGACGGCTGGTTGTCGAAATATCTTAGTGAGCCGTTGACTTGTATGAAAAACACTGTAATAGATTTAAATAAAATATAATGTAAATTCAGAAAAATTTGGATTTTTTGTTATAAATATAAATAGCTTGGACGGTCATTGATGACCATTAAGGCCAATTTAGACTCTTACGTAAGCGTTACGACACGTCATTTTGTCTAAACGGAATTTATTCCACAACACCTCTTTTGTAAGTAGATTTGGCGGATGTCAATTTATACTCCACCGACAACAAACCGCTAATGTTTTGGATAAAAATGAAGCGGGTAAACAGAATTTAAAATACATTCTGAGTTTATTCGCAAAGGTTTAGTTTTCGTTCACTTTAAATTACAATGAATCATTGCAACAGACGAAAAGTAGCCGCTTTATTACTTCTAGTCAATCTAAAACAAAATAAGTTCTAGACTGACGTTTTGCTACTAACTGTTGTACGTTATTCGACATTTATTACAATTTAATTTTTTACTAATAATTGAACAGGTTAAAATTTTACAAATTAAAAACTCTCAAATTTTCTTAGTTAATTTTCTTAGTTATTATTTAACATTTCAAATTTTAAATCAAAATGATTCGCGCCCTTGAGCAGAGCACTTTGACGGATGACCGATTCGTCAAATATTAAATTTGTTTAATATTTGGCGGAAGAATTTTTTGTCGAAACGGAAAGAAAGAACGACGGATTTTCGAGCTGTTGTAAGAGTATAAATTAACTACCGTCCCAACAAGTTTCAGTCGTTAACATAATGCAAAATCCCCTTGGTCGAAGAATTCCAAAGTTTTTTATAATTAATTTTTTTAAAAGGTGTGTCAGCGGTGACACACCAAGCAGGAATGGCAGAACTATAGGGAAGTTAAAGTCTGAACTCCCTGTATTAGATAAATATTTCCTGAGAGTGTATTAGAAATTTTGAAAAATCGATCACTAATTATTATTATTTTTTCTATATTGTTCACCAAATGTGCTGTTCAATTATTAAAGTACAGTAAAGTTCGGCTATAGTGACTCCGGCTATAGCAAACCACACTGTCCGGTTCCTGCCAAGCAAATGGGAGATTATGTTTTAAGTAGTCCGGCTATAATGAAATCGGCTATACTGAACTTCCGGCCTTAGTGAACCAAACCTACCGGTCTCGAGAGTCATTTTGTCCGGTTATAGTGAAATATGTCTGAATTCCGTAATGAGACCATTTGCTACTACTGTTTCTTATACTTTTATGCTTGCCAATCTATGCACCGGACTTGCATGTTGACCTATGAGTTTTAGTTTATTAAGTAAATTACTAATTCACAATGTCAAAATCAGGCCAAAAGCGCACTGCGTTGTCCTTAAACGATGAATTCGATATCATTGCTGCATTTGTCTTCCAACACACCTCGCCAAACATTATGTGAGAAATATAAGATTGGAAACTCAACAATTTCTCTTATTTTAAAATCAAAATCTAAAATGGAACAATACTTCCAAAGATTTTGTGGTGTAAGTTAATAATAAAAGTGTTGATATATAATTAGGTTACATTTAAGCAATTAGCTAAAATTCAAATATCAAATTCTTAGAATATAAAACGCCAACGCCGATGTAACTATCCAAAGTTGGATTCTGCGCTCATCAAATGGTCTCAACAAATCCCCATTACCCAGTGCTTCTCTAAATCGGCTTAGCTGAATTTATAGTGTAATATTTGGATATAATGAACAATTATTAAATTAAAGTGTCCGTTCACTATACGGATATAATGAACTCCGGCTATACTGAACAATTTAGCCGGTTCCTACAAATTCACTATAACCTAACTTGTATATACTAGTTTAACTATCGAAAATACTTTATACAAAAAGTCGAAGCAGTTGGTATGCATGAACGAAATAAAAGTTTATTTTTTCTTCTTACCTCTGTTTCTGCATTTCGGCTTGTGACAGGTCTTGAAGCTATTGGGAAATGGATTGAACACTTTCTCGAATTATATAAGCATTTTAGCACATCTAGCAAGAAAGGTATGAATATCAAATACAAATTATCAAATGAAAGAGCCTTTTTTGTTTTGTGTTTTCTAATGAAATTTTTTCCCGTTTAGGAAACGGATTGGATATATTTGTTACGAATTCATGAGTTAACTTCTCAATCCGTCGGTGGCATGTAACGTACAAATGTTAGTACCAGCTTATGTATGGATTAATTATTAATGTATTCAAATGTTTGTTCAATTAAGGATTTCTGATGAACTATATAGTACAGGGTAAACTATGGCATATACGTAACATTATTATTTGTACCGTCAACTTTTCAGAAACATTAATGAGATCATGGTTACCGAATCAAATTTAGATTTACACCAACAATAAAAGCTGGGAATCGAATCTCCCTTTTAGTTTCTGAGACTCCATTTTGGAATTTTATTTTTACAAAGTCTTTCTTTGGTACTAGAGAATCATTTGAGCACTAATTGAGATGCAGATTTCTGAAATAACGTAAATTGTTTGTATAAAAATTATCAAAATTTGAAAATATTTCTCCAACAAGTTTATGTAAATAAGCTAGATTTTTCATAAATTTATTAAATTTACATTTAATGTAAATAATTAATTATTGGAAAAATCATATAAATTTAAAAATGTATGCTTCAAGAAGTTTTAATTTTGACAAATTTCTCAAGCAAATTAAAGAAGAAATTTGATGATCAAAGATATATTTATAAATTTTTCTAAATATAATATAATTTGTATGAATTTACCTCCTTCAGGGTGTGCATTTGATATAATATTTAAGAGGAAGCGTATATTTTAGTAAAAGATATATGTGAAAATAAATTTTAAATTATTGACTAGTAAAATTAATAACAAGTTCTCGCAATTCTTATTTTCTTAGTATCAAGATGTTACTAGTTGGGTATTTACGGTACCAGTAAATAAAACATTCGATGCAAGGAAGGCGGGAACGAAAAAAAAAATTAACTTATGCCTTCATCAGTATGTGCAGTTCAGTGTGAATTATTGATCTGATCTAGAAGAAACCGAAAGCAAACACTGTCTCGTTGCTCAAATCTATTCACTATAGCTGGTCTCTATGAGTACAAGTGTATTCTTCCATAGTACACTTTTTTTTTCATATCAAAGCCGTTCAAATTCATAGCATTTGTACTCGTTATATATAATGAAATTGTATAAAACTCCATTGTTCCATTTCTTTCGCAATGGGAATTTCCATCATGGTTTCAGCGGTCTCGCAAAAAATTTTTTTATTGTTTCAAACCAGTTTTGTCGCCATCTTACTTTTTGACAAAATTGCCTACAAATAGAAGCAAAATTATTCCTATTTCAATAATGTATTCATATTTTCGTATTTTGCAACAAATGGAATCTCAAAGTTCATAAAATCTGAGCTTAAAGTCTATAAAATAATCCGTTATACTAGTGATGAAATGCTTTCCTTTAAAAACGAAAACGAAAATCCGTTTCCTTTCCTTTTTGTTTTAGGATTTTTGAAAACGAATCCATTCGTTTCCTTTCCTTTTCGTTTTCAGTTTCCAAGGAAACGAAAAAGAAAGGAAACAGAAAAAGAATTTTCCTAAATAATGCGCACGAGTAGTTAGTTTTGAGTAGTTGAGTGTAGAAATTCAAAAATTTGAGAGGGATGCGGGAAGATATGGGAGGGATGCGGGGAGACAAGGGAGAAGTGCGGGAAGAAAGGGAGGGATGCGGAAAGATATAAGAGGAATGCGGGAAGACAAATGTGCGTGAAGGCAAGGGATGGATGCAGGACAAGAGGAGAAATGCGGAAAGAAATGGGAGGGATGCGAATAGACAAGGGAGGGGTGCGGGAAGACAAGGTAGGGATACACAGGAAAACATGGGAGGAATGCGGAAAGACATGAATGGGATGCGGCAAGAACTAAATGTATGTAGGTAGAATTAGGAGAGATGCGGAGAGACAATGGAGGATTCGAGAAGACGAGAGGAATACGAGAAGACAAGCAGGCATGTGTGAAAAAATGGGACGGATGCCGGCACGGAGTTAATGTATATTAGTAGAGATTGGAGGAATGCGGGAAGACAAAAAGACAAAGACAACAATGTGAGCCTGGTTAGGAATGAATCGCTCGGGTCACGGATTGGCTCGAAATGGCTGTTGGATCCTAATCCAAATAATTGCAGGCAATGCCGAGTTAACCAAATTGTTGAGTAATACTTTTTTACATTTGTTATTATGAGGATGTTACTTTAGAAAAAAAATTTGTTAGGTTTGCTAAATTTGATAATCAAAAAATTTGTAAAAAATGCCGTTTTCGTTTCCTTTCCTTCCCTTTCCGTTTGCATTACTTTCCTTTTCGTTTTCCTTTTCGTTTTCAACCTGATACTTTCCTTTCCTTTTCGTTTCCGACAAAAAACGAAAGGAAAGTTTTTATCATTATATACCTACCGTGCATTTTGTGTAAATAAATATTTTAGTTAAAATTCCGTTTTTAACATAAATGATTTGTCGTTTCATAACTTTGCTGACATTCTTAATTTTATTTAAACTTTATTTCCAACTGATTTTTCTATATAATTGTAGCTTTGCTTTAGTAAGCTTATCATATTAAATTTATTTGTTTAAATAGTTATTTAATTTTAGCTACATCCCACTGAGGATATCCTAGTACGATAATAACACTTTAGTTAGTCCTGTGAAAGGCAAAACGAAGCAGAGGAGCACAGGAGCGTTGGCAATGACCGCAGTTGAACTAACAGTCATTTTCAAGTCTACTACGGTTTGGTCTGCTTTGTGTTCTTTGCAAATACTCTTCGATTTCAGGTTCAGGTAACACTGATGAATAGCAGAAATAGCAGATCATAATATTCAAAACAATTGGCTATAACTGATGATGCAATGATGGTTGGAGTTTGGTGTTACAGATGCTTGAGTTGTCAGGATAAATGCCCTTTGGTATAATAAAGATATTTGTTAGAAATCCGACAAGAAAAGTGATATAGTTGCGTATGGAAAGTTGTATCAAGTCAGGCTAGCCTTAAACTGGATTTAAATCCATTGTTGGCGATTTATAATCTATGGTAATGACGTCGTACCATAGATTATAATCCCAAACCATGTATTATAATACATGGTATCTCTGCGCAATTGCGCTAATGACCCAGTGACCCCTGACCCCCGGAAAATGTTTCAAATGAAACTTTGAGCATTTATCTTCAATTTGGTCGTTGCAGAATTGAAATAAACCCTTCCGTTCTCGAGATATTCGAGTTTAAAAATAAATCCTCTTTTCTCCATAAGAAACAATGTATTACAGCACGGAGCAACAGTTTTATAACCGCGTATATATCGGTGTACATGAAAATAAGGAATCCAATCTCATTTATTGCTAGTAGTGATAAAATTATTTAGAGAATTATCGACTATAGTACCAATTTGTGCCACGGAAAAATTGATGGCTTTATCTGATAAAGTATTTTCAATGAGTGTGTCAATTTATTTATGAATACATCATATGAGTGATGTGTTGTAGCTAATACGAATCAATTGTATTAGCTACCTAATAGCAATCCTTGATAAAGATGAAATGAGAAATCTTAAAGGCATAATCAATATTCTTATTCCAATGACGAATTCTATTAAACACGCAGATTTTAGAATATAAAAAGTTTCAATCTTTAAACTTACCGCTAAATCAGTCTGTATCAAGACATCAAAGGATTCGATACACTCAGTTGGTGACTACAAATTCAGCCAATGAATGAATTGATTGGCAAAGTAATTCGGAGGTGATCACTGCCTTCTTTGTACAGTGATCAAATTAGGTATGTGACGTTCCAATTATAAATACTAAATCACATCTAACAGATTGAAATTTTAAATCAAAGCGAGATGGAGAAGCAGACTGATCCTTCGGGAATACAATTATCAACCACTAGAAAATTCTGTCACTCCTGTGAAAAACAAATCAAAACTAAAGAACACTTTTGGAAATGCTCAAACTGCGGGAAATTGTTCCACCGTAAACTATGCACACTGAAAACCACAAATGGAATATATTGGAATTCGAGATTGGCCTGGAAATGCAGTGTATGCTCCCAGACTGTCGAAATGAAAATAAGAATTCAAGTCAAGAGAATTTTGATTCGGAAATTGGCATTGATATTGGATCTGGACAATTAGCAGCAGACACCATTGGACGGATGTCAAGAACTAAAAATATATTCAAAATTGGACACGTAAATATAAATAGCTTAAGATCAAAAGTAAACGAAATTAAGCTCACACTTTGTGAACATAATTTCAATGTACTTGCCCTCACTGAAACCAAATTGAACTTACATGATATTGATGGTAGTATACTACTAAATGGGTTTTACCTTGTACGATTTGACTCGCCAACTAAAACATATGGCGGAGGTATATCACTTTACATAGATGAGACTTGCTCTTATGATATAATAGATTTTAATGAGATCAATCAATTCACAAAATTTAAAAATTTGGTCGAAGTAGTTATAAGTTTAATCAAACCGAAATTTCAAAAGAAGGTTTTAATAGTAACGCTTTATAAACCTCCACATGTAACGGACCTAATTGAATTTTTGAGCTCTCTAGAGATGTTAGTTAGTATTCTATATGACTCACATAAAAATAGTGACTTGATAATTTTCGGAGATTTTAATATTGATCTACTGACTAATAGTACGGCAAAATTCAAAATATTGAATATAATGAAACAATATAATCTCACTCAATTAATTAAAAAACCAACTCGTAATTCGGATAATAGGAGTTCCCTATTAGATCATTTATATGCTCCTAATCATAGTAAATTTAAAATTTCTGGGGTTATTGAACTAGGTTTATCAGACCAAGATTTAATATACAGTATAAGGACAACTCATAAAATAAAAACACCTCAAGCAGATTTTACGTCTAAAACAAAAATAATAGAGGTTAGACACTGGAAGAAAGTTGATTGGGAGACGGTAGCAAGTACTTTAAGGAACATAGATTGGAATTTATTGGACTTATTGAGTTTACCGAACGCATTATCACATTTCACGAACACAATTATGAAGATAGTTGATGATGTAGATCCACTAAAAAAACTTCAAGTTAGACAAACGCTTAATCCTTGGATAAACCAAAAGATTCTCAACATAAGAAAGGAAATAAATCAGGCATATAAAAGCTATCTCATAAATAGAAACTCCTCGAACAAAAATACAAATAAAAAACTTAGGAATAAGGTTACCAATTTAATTAAATCCACTAAGAATAGCTATTTTAAAGATAATTTTGAAAGCTATAAAGATGACACTAAGAAGATATGGAAAATTATGAGCAGACTGACAAACTATAAAGTTGAAGAAAACAGACGCTTTTTATCATTGAGGAACAAGGAAGGTAAAGTTTGCGAATCTAATGAGGAAATAAGTGATATTTTTGCTGAACTCTATACCAAAAGCGGTACTATTTACAAAGGTAATAGGATAATGACTACTAAAGTGAAAAACATATCGCTAATAATAAATGAAATAATGGTTAGAGAGGCGGTCTTAAAAACAAAGGGAGGTTTATGCGATAAAAATGATATACCCATAATATTTATTAAAGGTATGATTGGACTTATTAGCTTACCATTAAGTAAGATATTTCAAAAAATCGTTATTTCTGAGACATATCCACAACAATGGAAGACTGCAGTAGCTACTATGATTTATAAAAAGAAAGGTAAAATGGATCAACCTTTTAGTTACAGGCCAATTTCGAATACCGCCTTTTGAAGTAAGGTATTTGAAAGAGTACTAAAAAGTAAGCTTACTCAACATCTTAAACAGAATAACTTATTAAATGAAACTCAGCATGGCTTTAGAGAAGGGAGATCCTGTGACACTGCTATAAAAGTATTAACAAGCTTAATATACAAAAGTTTAGACAAAAAGAATGGTAAAGTTCCAATAGTATTTGTTGACTTTAAAAAAGCATTTGACTCAGTAAATCATGATTATTTATTGGAGTTACTTACACAGGAATTTAATATAGATTCAACATACGTAGCATTACTGGAGTCATATCTAAAAGGGAGGAAAGTCAAATTTAAAATTAATGATTTGCTTTCTAGTGAATACATTGTTGAAAATGGAGTACCTCAAGGCTCAATTCTAGGTCCACTGTTATTCACGCTATTTGTCAACAATCTTCAGAAAATATTTGCTGG
>NIPM01000056.1:4595-88205 GCA_002738285.1 Holacanthella duospinosa
AACCTTTTATGTGCTATTCTACATTAATTCTCATAGCAACCTTGGTATGGCCCCTGAGATCTATTCCACCTGACTCAAAAGAGAACTTGCCAACCCTTCTCTTTGCTTCTCGACTTGTTCCATTGCTTTGCATTATACTATTTGCTTTTTAAGTAGTCTTCACTTTTTGTCTCAACTGAATTCAAAAAGTGAACACTACTTAAGAAACAGATGGGACTCATTTTTATTTCAATCGCAATCGTAGCTGATGCTATGTAGAAAGCGCGATTAAGTATACGATTGCACATTCGTCTTACTACATTAAATGTAGTAATGTATATATTATATAACATATTACATATTATAATAGAAGATGCAGTACAGTGCGCGTCATAAAACTTCGTGAATTATCAATTATTTAAATAACTTTTCTAATTTAAATTAACTTGTATACATTCTAAGCTAAAACTGTGAGTAATGAGTGGAGATGCACCTGTAAGTCCCAGGTGAATCTTCCGCATATTCTAATAACTATGAGAAAAAATCGAAAAAGAAAGTGGAGAAAGCTGTGTCAAATTTCTTCGTNTCTTCCGCATATTCTAATAACTATGAGAAAAAATCGAAAAAGAAAGTGGAGAAAGCTGTGTCAAATTTCTTCGCGAGTTTGATTTTTATTGATAATTGTTATATAATTGATTGAGATTTGATTGTTTTCTTGCCATAATCTTACGTCTAGTAGTTTATAGCACATTCACGTCCACAAATAACACGAAATAAGCTGTCTTTCATAAAGATGTTTGAAGAANTCTAGTAGTTTATAGCACATTCACGTCCACAAATAACACGAAATAAGCTGTCTTTCATAAAGATGTTTGAAGAAGTTCGGTAGAAATTTCACCCCATTTTTCATTAATGGCCTCTCGAAGGTCATCTGTAGTGTCAAATTGCCTTCCCCCTTCATAGACTCGTCGCGCATGTATCCCAAACAGATTTTCTATCGGGTTCAGATCCGGAGAGTATGGCGGCCATGACATCACTGCGACATTTTCACGGCGGAGAAAGTCAGTGGTAGACCTTGCACGATGACATGGCGCATTATCCTGCATGAAAATTGGATCTTGTTGCCCGAAGACATGAATGAACGGAAGCAGATGAGTGTTGAGGACCCCTTTATAAGTTATAGCGTTGAGATTAGTACCGATAAAGGCCAAAGGTGTCTTCCCGTGAAAGCTGAATGCTGCTCAAATCATAACACCGCCGCCCCGCTGTGCCGCTTTGAAAACACCCGCTCTTCTTTCCTAATATCGTGCCAATAGTACGCAAAACCGCCTGGACCATCTAGATTAAACTATTTCTCATCGCTCCAGATGACCTTCTTCCATTGATTCTCTTAGCCAATCTTGTTCCTTGCCCACTCCAGTCGTGATGTCTTGTGTGCTTGAGTAAGCGGTGGCTTTTGCTTAAGATTGAGGTACTTTATGTTGCAGTCGTTCTTCAAAATTCTCAGCACAGTCGATCAACTAACAGATAAGTTCAATTGGTGACAAATTTGTGCAACGGAAATTGTTTTATTGCTTGCCTCCCTCAGAATTGCACGCTTTGTCGTAGGAGAACCTTTCGGTTTGGACGCCGCTTATTTCAGCTTGATTTACATATCGACGGATGCAGGAATCAGAACGCCCGACTATTTTAGAAATTTTGTAAATTGAATGACCTTGGGAAGAAGAACAGCCACTTGACCTTTCTCGAACTGAGTCAAACCTTTTCCTTCCGCTTTCAGGACTAAAATATACGTAATATGAATCATATTAGATATCAATTTCATGTTGAATCACATGTTTCACAGTTTAATGAATGAAATAGTTGACATACCCGCAGTTGGTTCGACGTAAAACAATAAATAGCAAAGTTTACGAAGTAATTTGGGTCACCTTTCTCCACTTTCAGTTATGACTTAATGAATTTTCCTGGAGCTAGTAAAAATTATGCACCTGAATTCTTTTTGCCTGTCTTCCCGCCACATTTTGCGCGCTATTTACGTTATCTTTGGTATAATTGTCTTAGCCCTTAGCGACATGCGGTAAAAAAAATATAATCCACAAAGTTTTATGACGCGCACTGTAATATATAATAGGTAAAATTACTACTTTTATGTCACCTGAAATACTAAAAAAAAGTAGTGCAGACTGTCGATTTCCAGATTGTGAGATACCTGGCGTAAGGAAGTAAGATGGTTTTATGAAATTCAGACGAATCGAAAATCACCCAAAATATTTCTCTAATCCTGTGTGAAAGTAGCTGTACCAACAAATCGCATGCAAATTTGATCCCAAATGGAACTCTCTCAAGTATTTGTAAGTCAACTTTGACAAATACTCAGGGAATATCATATGAAAGAATTCAGTGCTTCAATGATAAACTCAGAGCTAGCCAAATATTTTCAAATGACCTAAGGGAAATTCAACAAAGCTGTCCATACAAAATTCAAGAGGAGACAAAGTAAGCAGTCAGAGCACATATCAACGAATTTCTTACTTATGAATGCCACTACGGTAGAATGGAAACTACCTGACAGAAATTATTTGGATCCAAACCTAAGTTTGTCAAAGACGTTGAAACTCTTCAACATCGTGCGTCAAGCGACCGGGTGCTATATATCACGTCACACCACACATACGAGTAAATTTTCAAAGAAGAGTTTATGTATCTAAGATTTATGAAACTAAAGATATATTGCTGCGNCAGTCAGAGCACATATCAACGAATTTCTTACTTATGAATGCCACTACGGTAGAATGGAAACTACCTGACAGAAGTTATTTGGATCCAAATCTAAGTTTGTCAAAGACGTTGAAACTCTTCAACATCGTGCGTCAAGCGACCGGGTGCTATATATCACGTCACGCNTTTGTCAAAGACGTTGAAACTCTTCAACATCGTGCGTCAAGCGACCGGGTGCTATATATCACGTCACGCCACACATACGAGTAAATTTTCAAAGAAGAGTTTATGTATCTAAGATTTATGAAACTAAAGATATATTGCTGCGACACATCTGACAAGTTCAACGCCAAACTTAAAGATGCAACTAAATATGAAATAGTAGAAATAATTCATTGTCATAACCTTCATTATGAACAATCAAATCAAATTTCGGTTTCTGACAAACTTGATAAGCAGAGAGCTTTAAAGGTTACTAACTTGCTTTGTAGTGTTGACAGTCGATTNCTGCGACACATCTGACAAGTTCAACGCCAAACTTAAAGATGCAACTAAATATGAAATAGTAGAAATAATTCATCGTCATAACCTTCATTATGAACAATCAAATCAAATCTCGGTTTCTGACAAACTTGATAAGCAGAGAGCTTTAAAGGTTACTAACTTGCTTTGTAGTGTTGACAGTCGATTTACAACAAGTCACATTTACCCTAAATCTTAAACTTAATGAAGGCTTCTCCTGGCAGAAACTNTTACAACAAGTCACATTTACCCTAAATCTTAAACTTAATGAAGGCTTCTCCTGGCAGAAACTCGCTAACTTCAACGAAGGAATTATTTGTTAGAACAACTTGACAATCACACGTGTTCTTTGGAATGAGATCGAAGGATAGCGAGGGTTTAATGGGAAAGAGTTTTTGCGGCAATAAAGGGCTGACTGCTGACAATCTGTGGCACAAATCTCCNAGCGAGGGTTTAATGGGAAAGAGTTTTTGCGGCAATAAAGGGCTGACTGCTGACAATCTGTGGCACAAATCTCTACAACCTGCACTTTACCACCCCCATACTCCTGAATGCTACCAATTTAGCTAGTCTTGTGATTTATGGTCGATGGGCAGTAGGGAGAGCGTTGAGTAGTAAGGATGGCAGTGGGTAGTAGGGAGTGCGTTGGGCTTTAGGGAGGACGGTGGGTAGTAGAGAGGACACTGGGCAGTAGGGAGTGGGGAGGACGGTGGGCAGGAGGGAGGGCCGATGGGCAGAAGAGAGGGTGGTGGGTATGAGGGAGGGCTGTGGTCGTAGGGCAGTAGGGAGGAAGGTGGGCAGTAAAAATGGCGGTGGGTAGTAGGGAGGGCGGGGAACGGTGGCCAATAGGGTGGGGGGCGGTGGGCAGTAGGGGGAATAGTGAGTAGTAGGGAGAATGTATAATGAGCCAAAACTGAACCAAATTCCATTAGTGTGTGTGAAGTTAAATAAAAAATAGTTTGTGTCGTGAAGCAATAAGCTACAAACTCTGTACACTCCTATAGTAATCAAAATTTAAGATGACCAGACGCTGAGAACATCTAAAAGAGATGGTGAAACCCCGTGGCACAAAAAAAAGGTCAGGCAGGGACTTCAGAGGTAATTTNAAAAAAAGGTTCAGGCAGGGACTTCAGAGGTAATTTTTTGCCGTGCCACAAATGCTTGAACAGCCAGAAGGGAAAGCGACCTTTTACGATAGTATGACAAGAGTCAATGAAGTAAGCTTAATACGATATGGTAATCATATTTCGAGTTATAGCCTTGCTGTTGACGCATACTTATGGTTATTAAATGTTAGGTATGGCATAATATTTAAGTACATCAGATCAAAGTACNTTGCTGTTGACGCATACTTATGGTTATTAAATGTTAGGTATGGCATAATATTTAAGTACATCAGATCAAAGTACAACCCTGACAGATGAAGCAAAGAAACTAGTTACTTGGTTTGACAGCTGCACCGCTCATAAAACAACTCTTTAGTTTTGTACACAATAATTTATCTCACAAGGTTCGGATATTTCAGCACAATTTGTCCGAAGTTTTTTATAAGTGGATATTCTTTCAACAACTGCGATCGGAGTTTTGGAATCTTAGAGGTGATACAAAAGGTGCAAAGTTCTGAATGTCCAAATTATGTTGATCTTTGTATTACCGAAGTTGCAAAAACACATTCGTTTATTATTATAAGGCTCATCCAACCCGAAATCGTAAATTTTAACTNTATTACCGAAGTTGCAAAAACACATTCGTTTATTATTATAAGGCTCATCCAACCCGAAATCGTAAATTTTAACTTGCTTCTATTAATTTCCACCACAAAAGTAATTTAGTAGAAATTTTCGTATATCGCATTTCATATATGTATATCAAATTGAAACATTACCATTCTTTCCCCAAAAATTACTCATCAACTATAGTAATTGGTTACGGTTTCCATGATTGATTATGAACTGAACATATACAAATTTTCATCTTTTTTCCACTATTTCGAATCACAGCTTCATCCAACTCACCATAACATTCGAATACCACTNTACAAATTTTCATCTTTTTTCCACTATTTCGAATCACAGCTTCATCCAACTCACCATAACATTCGAATACCACTTGCATTGCCACATCCTATTCGTGCCTATCGAGGCCAGGCTTAATTCAGTATACCATGGAGAAAGTATTTATGTAAAAACTCGTATGAAAAAAACGAGCTCTGACTCACTCCGCTCCTATCCTCTCGGAAAAAATTCCCTCCAGAAGATTGCGCGCCAATAAGTTATTGATGAACTGGATTTTTTTGATTCACCAATATTATTAATTACATATTATCATAATTTTTCATCTCACAACCGTGTACAAATACTCAGGCTACCGGAGGGAAAGTTGGAAAACATTGAAGCTGAAGCAATTTCTACACGGCGAAGTTTTTGCGTTTTATGAAACATTGATCTAAGAACAACGCCTAATTAGCAACCAATCCAGACATTGAAGAAGAATACGGACTTTAGAAAATTAATTATGTTCACTTACTATACAGCGAAGTATAATAAATAAAGGCAAGAAGGACGCCTTGCCATGATGCGTAACCTGTCGGTTTGTGGAGGTAGTTCATTTCTCTCCAAAAGTTTGCGCGGCCTATCTACCTAACATTCATTAAAAGGTAATTTCTTACAGCGTTTTTACATACAGAGAATTTTTTTTTAACAACTAGACAGGAATACCCAAACTACCCTACTATTACCCACTCACCTATGTGTGACTTTCACATTTGATAAAACTTGAAAACAAAGAAATGAGTGGGTGATAGTAGGGTAGTGTGAGTATCCCTGTCTAGTCGTTAAAAAACACCTCTGTATATCAAGCAATTACTTAATCAAGTTTTTTTAGCATTAGATGACGACATTGGAGGAGGTCAACGACCGAATTCTTATTCTTCATGTAGCGTGACGTCATTCTCAAAGTATTATGTTGATTGTAGCCCATTGGTTACAACGAAGATTCCTTCGGCACAGAGCATAACTCACTTTTACCCAAGAATCAGACTCAATGACTCACTGAATCGACTCCCTGGTTCCTTATTTTTTGAGAGTCAAAATTTGACACCTTAAAAATAACAAACTCATAGTCAGATTTTGGTTCATGTCAGGACTCAGTCGAGTCACTACTCATGCGCTTAGCATTACCATGGTTCGGTTTCGCGAGTGGTGTCTTGTGGCGCAAATGGGCCTTTGGATTTGTGAAATAAATCTGGTAATCCCATCTTTACCTGGAAGTGAAGTTACCAGACACAATTAGTTAAGTTAAGTTAGTTAAGAATAGTTAAGAACTCCTTAGTTAAGAATACGAACACGTCAAACTCGAAATACCCATTTTTTTCGGACAGACTCAATTATTGTACTTATTTCAAGACATTAAAAAAACACATTTTAATACCTANGAATGCTCCTTAGTTAAGAACACGAACACGTCAAACTCGAAATACCCATTTTTTTCGGACAGACTCAATTATTGTACTTATTTCAAGACATTAAAAAAAAACACATTTTAATACCTAAGTGCTAATTTTTTATGAGTTTCTAAGTACTTAAAATCTACCACTTAGCAAATTTTTTTTTCGTTGACAACAAACTAAAAAGGTGCTTTCAACAGGTTATATCAACTTGTCACATTTAAAATATTGTGNCACATTTTAATACCTAAGTGCTAATTTTTTATGATTTTCTAAGTACTTAAAATCTACCACTTAGCAAAATTTTTTTTCGTTGACAACAAACTAAAAAGGTGCTTTCAACAGGTTATATCAACTTGTCACATTTAAAATATTGTGTTTTTTATATTCATAAATGTCAGGCGATACCCAAATGCTATACATGACAATGAAGGTGGAAACAAAACTTGAATAAAAAATTTTTTTTGCTTGTTATTTTTGCGAATAATTTAATTTTTCTTAAAGTTACGAGTATGACATAACTTGATTTTGAACTTACTTTTTAATGATGTTATCAAGGAACCTTAGTCTGCCCAATAGCTATGTTCTATCAACTTAGCTTAACCTTTGAAAAACAATTTAGTAAAATATTTAGCACAACAGTGTGACTAGAGTCCTTGATTNTTAGTCTGCCCAATAGCTATGTTGTATCAACTTAGCTTAACCTTTGAAAAACAATTTAGTAAAATATTTAGCACAACAGTGTGACTAGAGTCCTTGATTACTTAATACACCTGAAAGTAATTAGCATTAAATCAACTCCAGTGACAATGTTATCATCTATGATCAACTTCGCTCTTCTTTCAATGTAATATTCCAATATTACTGTTTAAAACAGGATTTGACGGGAGAGATTTATTAGCAAAACTCATCACTTTTATTAACATGTTAAACACAAGTTTGCGAATTACGAATTCATGGAAGTGTTATTAGAAGAATTACAGAGATTCCATTAAAATTCCCATAATTAAAGTTTGTTGTTTTGAAAAATTTACTAAATCAACAACATTGATGTGGAGATTTTTGTACCAATTTAACTGGGAAATTAAACTATTTTACTTAAATCATAATTATACCAAATTTTTGTAATGTCTTCCGTCTTCAAACAAACAGAATCCTAAACCGTCATACATACGCTCGTAAGCTGTTGAGGAACATATGAACAGGTATCAAGTTAGAAGACACTCACGATTTTTTCAATTCGTCAACATTCAATAATTGGAATTTAAACAATTGGTGTATAATGTGACTAACAAAAAATATAACAATATAAAATATAACAAAAAATTCATCGGTGTCAGGTCGAGTTATTTCGGCCATGCTATTACCCTACCACGACAAATGCAATGTCCTGCTAATAACTCTCTAAATTGGCATGACCAATCCGCAGTTACTCCACATTGAAGAAAATATATTTTCACCTCCCCGGCTATTTCTGCCACCGTAGATCCAATCTGTGCAGATATTGTCTTGATTTTGCATTTCATTAAATTTCAAGTTTCCTACTAACAACAAGACAATTGAGAAGTCTTGTCCAGAGATTCAACTTAGGTGAATTCTGGCGTGGAAGTGTATTTGATGAGAGCGAACCCGAAATTCTCACAGGTGAATAATTTTAATTTAAATAACCTTTTCGGAAAAAATTGCAACTATTGATTTCTGTTCGTGGGCGTTTTGAAATAGGTTCTCTATAGTTTGCGGGAGGTAATGAAATCACAAAACACAACCAAGCAAATAATACAGAAAAATAGGCATACCAATGTGGAATAATTTGCGCAGGAGAGTGAAACTGAATACAGATGTAAAGAGGGCTTGGTTTGCGAGTCCCAAATTGGGACTGTGAGTATAAAAGAACTTGGATACAGGGACAACTATTTTACCCATAATAGCGTTGTAGAATGAAATTTANGGACTGTGAGTATAAAAGAACTTGGATACAGGGACAACTATTTTACCCATAATAGCGTTGTAGAATGAAATTTAAAAAATTTGTGTTTTGTTCTTACTACAGTAAAGTTCGGTTATAGTGACTTCGTAGGGACCGGCAGAATTTGTTCAGTATAGCCGGAATTCATTATATCTGTATAGTGAACGGACCCTACAGTTCAATAATTGTTCATTATATCCAAATATTTAACTACAAATTCAGTTACATCAATGTAGAGAAGTACTGGATGATAAAAATGTAGGAAGAGATGACTAATAAGAGTTAAATTGGAAATGATGGATCACAACTGTCCACAAACAAAAAGACTTTTCGGTAAGTTTATTTTCTACTGAATAAGGAAATTTGAAAGAAAATNTTAAATTGGAAATGATGGATCACAACTGTCCACAAACAAAAAGACTTTTCGGTAAGTTTATTTTCTACTGAATAAGGAAATTTGAAAGAAAATTAAAGAATTCATCCAAGCTTTGTTATTTGCTTTAAAAACAGTAAAGCATCATGAGTTTAGAAATATTGCTACGCTAATTGGGTTCTACTTTTCGGATCTAGTCTCTTTTGGGTACAATAACAAACTGACACGTTCCATGAATTTCTCCCCACCAGATCGAGTTCTTCTAAGCAACAACGAAAATGTTTCGTGGCTGGATTTGACTTTTAAATTGCAGTGTATTAACTAAAACTCACTTTGAGGTTTCATCATAGTCGTGTGCATAGATGGGTACAGAAGAATAAGGAAGAATTCATTGCGAAATTCAGACATATTTCATGCGTGTTCACTATAACCGGACAAAATGACTCTGGGGACCGGTAGGTTTGGTTCACTAAGGCCGAAAGTTCAGTATAGCCGATTTCATTATAGCCGGACTACTTAACACATAATCTCCCATTTGCTTGGCAGGGACCGGACAGTGTGGTTTGCTATAGCCGGAGTTCTATTATAGCCGGTGTCACTATAGCCGAACTTTACTGTATTAGTAAAACCAAAATTCATGTATAAGTAAATATCTTGAATGCACCCAAAGTACAACGCCAAATGCTCAAAAAATGCGATAACACATAATAGATACTAGTCAATGTAATCGTATATTCCAATTTCTGAAAAAATTATTTACGATTAGATGCATTTGGTACTTATTGTCAAATTTGGCAATTTGCAACAACCATTTCTCGTTGACTCACAACTCATACTAATGTTGCNACACATAATCTCCCATTTGCTTGGCAGGGACCGGACAGTGTGGTTTGCTATAGCCGGAGTTCTATCATAGCCGAAGTCACTATAGCCGAACTTTACTGTATTAGTAAAACCAAAATTCTAAGTAAATATCATGAATGCACCCAAAGTACAACGCCAAATGCTCAAAAAATGCGATAACACATAATACATACTAGTCAATGTAATCGTATATTCCAATTTCTGAAAAAATTATTTACGATTAGATGCATTTTGGTACTTATTGTCAAATTTGGCAATTTGCAACAACCATTTCTCGTTGACTCACAACTCATACTAATGTTGCCTGTAGTTTTGATTGTAGCCTACTCAAGCTATCGATACGAAACTTTGGATGCCTCGAATCTCTTATTATTACTACCATGTACTTAAAACCATTTCGGGTACTTTTATAAGCAGAATCGTAGTACAGTGTGCATTGATTATAAGAACTAGGTTATCGGAGACGAAAAATAACGGTTTCATAACCCATGTATTGGGTTAAGGTATTACATATCATATTACGTAATATAATGGTCAGACCATACGTTGTTTCCCATGCTACACACAGTATGGTCTGTCCAAAAAAATATTTAGATCTAACAACGATTTGGTAATATAAAAAATGATTCAATCAAAGAAGTGCACTGTAATTGCATTAGTGTTGATGAGATTCTAAGCATTTTTTTCCAGTTTCAGCTAATCCTTTAGAATGAAGCTAAAATTTCACACACAGGTATCTATGTTTTCCCACAAATTCAATTTCAGCGCTAGTATAAACATATTTCCCCATCTTTCCAACCCAGTTATAAAATTAACAGTTTAAAGTTGCTGAATTCTATTCGAATTCTGCTTCGAAATTGTACAATATGTAATTCCTAATAATATTAACCGCAATAACTTTTTTTCTAGCTGAGGAAACTTTGCAATTTCTACATATTTTAAACTCATTAGCCTAACGAGATTTCTGATACTTTAGATTTAAAAATAAGACTGCATCATATCTATCTGATATCCATTTCTAATTTACTCCCACGCTATCCTTATAGAAAATATATCAACTTAAACCATCAAAAATGGTTGACTTGTCGAGGGGAATGGTGTCACTTTCCAAGTGAATTCTGCATATATTGTCTTTTTTAATTCTACTCAACTCCTACTCTCGGATTAAATAGCTGTCAATACTGACTGCGCAAAATTTTTTAAATTTTAACCAAATTCTAGATATTTGCACGAAGATTTTATTTAGGATAACCTAATATTTCTTCATAATCCTTAATCATTAACGCTGTTAGTTCGCCAAATCGACTTCCTCTTCACTGATACTACTGCTAACTATTACTGCTAAATTCCCCAAGATGTATAACTAGATTTGGATTAGAAATTAAAGCTTCCATGTTATTTTCTATTAATATGTCTCATGTCCAAAACTTTTCCTCATACCTCGTTGCTTCTCTTTCACACGCCGCCCATAGCAAAGGCGAAACTGAATTTATACATTCAAGAGTCAACTACAAAACATTTTTTTTAATCCCGGTGTTGTTACTTGACACCTTTTGTTTCACAAAGGCCCAAACGAGCCCAATAGGGTTGAGTTCACAGAGAGCCATACATAAAAATAACAGTTTCACATCTTTGCCACTCTCCTCAATCAAATCTTCAATAATAAACCTTTCTTTGACAGGATGGTCTTTACTATCATGACTGGAGTGCTTCAACAACCGATCACTTAACTTCACTAAACACTACCATACAGATATCCCAATATCACGTGATGAAATTTTGGACATTTTACTTGACGCACTAAAATAAATATATAATTCAATGAATTAGTGCGCCACAAAAAAAATCTCTCCAAAAGCGTGCATCAGAAGTCGAGAATTTAGATAAAATTTGAATTTTTTGTGCGGTCAATATTGAGAATACCTAACTAGGAAAGATTAAATACTGCCCAATATCCAACCTACCTAATTAGATTAAAAATAATTACAAATTATTAATTTTATAAAAAAAAAAATGTAACCTAACATAATGAAGCTGGTAAGAATCTCCTTCAAGCTAATATTATTACATAGACGTGGTAAAGTCCTTCGTATCTAAATAAAAACAAACAAAAGAACACCCCAAACGAATTAAATAATAAAAAGTTTGTTAAGCTATCTAGNTCGTATCTAAATAAAAACAAACAAAAGAACACCCCAAACGAATTAAATAATAAAAAGTTTGTTAAGCTATCTAGAAATAATAATACTTATAAAATATCTTATAAAAATAATTCTTTGTGTTCAAGACTTTTTATTGAACCTTATTTGGCAATATTTTGGAACATTTTAGATACCTAAAACTTTATTTTCAGTTATCATATCCATCCAGTTATTATTGGAATTTACTTTGATTATCTTAGAATCGAGTAAGCTACGCAGGCGTCACAGCCAGTGTTGCTTTGCCTTTCTTCCCAACAGATACAATTTTCGTTTGCCTTCTCAAAACAAATGGATCAATTTCAAAAATAGCCTATTAAAAATAATAAGCAGGATTATACCAATAATAAAATTTAATTTTATCTTAAAAATTATTCAATAGTGTTGCTCTTACTTCTCCTAAGTCATCAGAACCGGTTGGGTCACTATCGTAAACTTTGAAGGTCCACCACTACACAGCAATTANTACTTCTCCTAAGTCATCAGAACCGGTTGGGTCACTATCGTAAACTTTGAAGGTCCACCACTACACAGCAATTGACGTGAATTATTAAATATACCGGTACATAATACATGACTTGATTGAAATAAAAATTACCATGTCAGTGTTCTTGATGTAATTTGCGAATTCTAAAGTTTCATTCCAGTCAGGATTNATTGAAATAAAAATTACCATGTCAGTGTTCTTGATGTAATTTGCGAATTCTAAAGTTTCATTCCAGTCAGGATTTTCATCTATTTTAAATATAATTTTCATAATATAAGTTTTTATAATTTCTACTTGATATAATATATAATGGTTTAATTACTGTTTTCAATGACTGAGGTTTGGGCAAACTTCACCTTCTTCCCATTGCTACCTATACTCCAGTAGACTTCGACGTATGGGTCACTTTGACCAATCGTATCAGCATTTGGCAAACCTCTAAAATAAGTATGTAACACAAAAATCACATATATGCAAATTGTTTCATCCATTCCATGTTTCTGTTAATGATGTACCTGGCATAAAGTCTAAATTTAACCGGTGTTGTCTTCTGAATCAACATACTTCCAGTCCCATTTTGTAATGTGACATTCAACTTCTCTCCTTTGAGTACATAGTCATCAAGGTCAACTTCTATTTGACCCAGAGGATCATCTCGACGAAAGTTGTCAACATCCCTTACTTCAAACTTTAATTTCTGTCCGCAAAGAGTTAAAGATATGTATTGTCAACATTATCCTTAATAGTAGCAATGAAATAATTGAAATTTGTAACTGTTGTCATACTTACCTGTTGCGTACCTTTTTTCCACATGAACCAAAAAACTTTTAGAAAGTCTGGATTTCCATTGTTATCTATGGTTTCAGTTTTTCCGAGCGTTTCATAAACTCCTGGTTTTTCAGATTTTGAAACTTTTACAACAGGATCTACTGAATTGCTCTTAAGGTTCCTAAAAAGTTAACAAAATCTAACAATTAGAATGTACTTTTGAATATTTGTGTTCATTTACTATAACTTTTTGCTTATTGATTTATATATATTATATTCGTCTAACCTAACAGATACGATGAATGTTAGATTTTGTGGTAGAAATTCAGCTTGTCTAGCTTTCGGTGTAGTCAAAACAACATTTTGTTTCACAACTTGTGCATAAGTTGGAGGACTTGGATTTCTCGGTGGGATTACTGGCGGTTTTTGTTGGATTGGTGGTTGCGCGTATAACCTCTCTGCGTCTATAGTCAGCGCAGACGCGGTGAATAGGACGCTTATCAACAGAAATCTCATTTTCTCTACTAAGGCTCCACTGACCCTAACTGACTACTAACTTTACAGAGGCTCTGAATCTCAGAATTTATAGATTTTGGATGTCATAACCAGAATCTCAAGGCGTGGAAAGAAGACAACAATGAGCGACGTTTGTGATGTGAGTTATTACATATGAATGCTAATCAGATAAAAATGACATAGTAACTAATAGGTTAAGCTTGAACTTCGAGAGAGAAAAAAAATTGTAATATATATTTTCATGTCGGGAGGTAGATGGAAAGTGAATAAATTACAATTTGTAATAATAAAGACTAACTCAGAAGGTAATTTTGCGAAAAATATGTTGCGTCAAANAGTGAATAAATTACAATTTGTAATAATAAAGACTAACTCAGAAGGTAATTTTGCGAAAAATATGTTGCGTCAAAGATTCAGAGAATTGCTGGCGTCACTTACGTCAACAAATCTTCGAATAGTTTTTCTTGTCTTGTATAATTTAAATTCAAGTCAGCTATACTTGCTTTCTTTCTAATCCCTACAAACCCTCCAGTAAGATTGTTTGTCAATTCGCAATTCCTAATGTTTGTTACATCAATAGTACAATATGCTGACAAACAACTTCGCTTGTTGATACAAATCATGTTTAGCACTAATAAAGATTANTGTCAATTCGCAATTCCTAATGTTTGTTACATCAATAGTACAATATGCTGACAAACAACTTCGCTTGTTGATACAAATCATGTTTAGCACTAATAAAGATTAACGACGGTAAAAAACACAAATTTTTTACTAAAGTATAAAATACAAGAATTTGTAGATGGTTATGAACTGTGATGGTAAATAACCGTACTTTTAGATGAAGTACANAAGTATAAAATACAAGAATTTGTAGATGGTTATGAACTGTGATGGTAAATAACCGTACTTTTAGATGAAGTACAAACTGTTAATAAGTTCATTCATATACAGTGAACATCTTTTAAACCTCCAATACACAAAATTGTGTTGTCAAAGTAAAATAAACAAAATTGATCTAAACATNAAGTATAAAATACAAGAATTTGTAGATGGTTATGAACTGTGATGGTAAATAACCGTACTTTTAGATGAAGTACGAACTGTTAAGTTCATTCATATATAGTGAACATCTTTTAAACCTCCAATACACAAAATTGTGTTGTCAAAGTAAAATAAACAAAATTGATCTAAACATATTAAACTGCGGATAGAGAACAATAAAGTTCATTGAGCCCAAGGTTGCTATAAGGAATTAATCTAAACTGGCTATGATAAGGTTAGCCAGTAACTCAATTTTTTTTAATTAATTTTTTGATGAAATGACAATCAACAAAGGCAAATAAACAATAAAGTTTTTCGCTTTCTATAGTTACTTAGGAATTATTACTACAAACTACAAACTCAGAAATTGGGAGAAACACACGGTCATTTGAAAGAGGCTCCGGTCTTTTGAAAATTTGTTTCTCTTTATTGGGTTGACACAGGAGTCTCGTTTGTGATTCATTGGAAAGCTGAATGTCAAGAAGGAATATTGGTCACAATCAAAAAGAATAGGAACCAGCGTCACTAAGGTCAATTCATGATTAAATGGAAATTTTTTAATTTAGCATTAGGATTACCATGGAGGCTTTTATTGTCGCAAATCCAAACAATCCGTTTCAGCACTTTTTAAAGCACCCAAACCGATGTCGATCAAATAATTCAAGATTTGTCTCTAAAACTTTTCCATGCCAATCGTAATGCTAAAGTAAAAATTTTCCTTTTGATCATGAATTATTCCTAATAATGATGACCCTTGAACTTTGCAATTGAATCCAATATTTCTTCTTGACATTCAGCTTTCCAACGAGTCGAAAATGATAACTGTATGTCAATTCAATAAAGAGTTACAGATTTTCAAAAGCCCAGAGAACTTTCAAATGACCCTGTATCTAAAAAAAAATTTTTTTTGAAGGAAAACTAAAAATTAGTATCTTATTTTTTTTAATTACCTTGACAACTCTGTAGTATAAAAATCTCGGTTGCCTGCAGATAAGCAAAGCTCAAAAAATTAATTTTGAAAAAAAAATTGAGTCATTGGCTAACGTTATCAAATTTTAGATTAATTCCTCACAGCAACCTTGATTGAGCCCATACTATTTTCCTATTTGGAATTAATTTAATAAAATCTTAATCTTGATATTTATTATTAATTATTAAATTCTAGTATTTATTATTAATATTGGGTGCCATACCGTTGGCACCCAGCTGAAGAATGCGTTGTATAGCAAGGATGTAATATGACTTTTTGTAAATTATTTTNATACTATTTTCCTATTTGGAATTAATTTAATAAAATCTTAATCTTGATATTTATTATTAATTATTAAATTCTAGCATTTATTATTAATATTGGGTGCCATACCGTTGGCACCCAGCTGAAGAATGTGTTGTATAGCAAGGATGTAATATGACTTTTTGTAAATTATTTTTAACTTAATTTTAATCGTAACCAAAACGTAATTAGAAATAATGCAAAAATTCAATGAAGCTTGTGGCGGGGCNGGCTGACCCGCCACTTTGAGTTTGAGACAGGGATTGCCACAAAAATTTGATCTCTGGTGGGGTATGATCCCACGTCTTGGGTATTCCGGACCCAACGCACTAACCATTTGTGCTACAGAGCCTAGTTCGGCAATCATGTTCTCAAACTCAATACAACTCCGAAACTCTCCTTCCTGGTCATTCATTGCCAGGTAAGGAGTCTACTCTCTCATTTATGAGTACAGTAGTGGGGATTGAGTCTTATGCTCAAATCCCCACAAGCTGCTCCTGGAATTCATCTAATGGACATATCCAATTCAATTTTACTTGGTTCTCCACTTTCGGATTTATCTATTGAAAAGATTTTGAACGAAAAAAATAAGCAACTTGAATTTTTTGCTTACGCCTGTATCTTCACACTCCGGATACGTTCTGTTACGCCAATCATTATCGATTCCTCGTTTAGTTTATTTTCTTCGTTGTTCTCCCACTTGGAAAAAACCTGATATTTTGAAATCTTATGATGATGTCCTTAAATCAACGTTGGAATTCATTATCAATTGCAATCTTTCAGATGAAGCTTGGTCACAGTCATCTCTACCCATAAAACAAGGTGGACCTGGAATCAAACATGCTGAAAACCTTGCTATTCCGGCTTTTTTGTCCTCCTTCTATAGCGTTCAAAATCTTATTTCAAATCTCATCCCTGACTTGTATGACTCATCAGTATTTGAAGCTCAAGAACTTTGGAAGGAAATAACAAAATTAACACCACCTACAGAAGTTTCACGAAATTATCAGATATCATGGGAACGCCCTACTTTCGATTTGTTATCTAAACATCTTCTGTCGTCTTCAAAATCACAAGAAGATACGGCTAGGATTTTAGCTTCTCAATCTCCAGGAACAAGGGCTTGGTTACAAATATTACCTTCTCTTCAACTGGGAACCTTTCTACCCGACAATACATTCAGAAATGCTTGCTGTTTACGACTTGGATGTCGTATCTGTATCCCTCACAGATGTCCTTGTGGAACAGCAGTAGACGAATGGGGTCGCCATGGTTTGTCTTGCAAATATAGCAGTGGTAGATTTCGCCATGAGTCTGTCAACGATGTCATTGCACGCGCTTTTCGGTCAGCAGAAGTTCCGTCAATTAGAGAACTTAACAGTTGTTTCAGATCAGATGGAAAAAGACCAGACGGGATGACTAACACCTTGGACAAAAGGAAAGGTACTTATATGGGACTTCACTTGTACAGACACTTATGCGGCATCGTACATTCACGATACTACAGTGATGAAAGGTTCTGCTGCCAAGTTAGCTGAAGAAAGGAAGATTAAAAAATATGAATCCACGAATCAAAATCAATTCATGTTCGTGCCAATCGCAATTGAAACATCAGGTGTTTGGGGGTCTCAAGGTCAATCACTTATTCAGCAAGTCGGTAAGAGAATATCCTTGCCAACTGGTGAGAAACGAGCAGCTACCTACCTTATCCAAAGACTTAGTCTTATCATTCAGAGTGGTAACGCGGCGTCAATATTCGGTACCCTTCCAGTCGGTAGAAGTTTAGAAGAAATTTTTTCATTATGGTGACAATTTATACTACTGAGTTCATGAAACTAATATTTTTCTTTGATATTAAATATAACAAAACAAAATTTGAAAAAAAAAATCGTAACCAAACATAAATCTGTTTGTTTATTCTAAAATTTGTTGATTCGATAACCCTTGATTACAAAATAATTTTTTTTTAAGTTTTAGAGTTATGATATAACCTTATCAAGAGCCGTTGTTTCTGTTGTCAAGGAATCTTGATTAAATTGTTATTATATTTATTAAATCTTGATATTTTGCTCTATTTATTACAGTTGCTACGAGAAAAAAGGAAGAAACTTAAGGCAGTAATGTGGCGTGTCTACAATAAAGACAATAGTAAACCATAATTTTACACGCATGGGATGACACGTTAGGATACAATTTTGTTGAAGACGTAGAGTATTTGATGGGAAAGAGATAGGGAGAATAAGGAAAATAGAAATTTTAATAGCAAATCCTACCCAATAAGTTATCCCTAATATAAAATAACGTGTGGTTCTGCTCAGTGTTCGCAAGACAAAATGCCAATATGACAAAACAAAATGTCAAAATAGCTGAAATGACAAATTGTTTGAGCAGACAAAATGACGAAATAAAAACAATCCAAAATAAGGTGTCTTGCTTTCCCCCTATTCAGTTAATTCCACAAATTAATAAATATGGCGAAATAGTCAGGGAGAATATGGTACTGGATGCTATTTATATTAAATGTTATGAAAACCATTGTATCAAAAGGTAAACTCAATCCAAAATTTGAATTAGAAGTACAAAGCATTTACTTCACTCGCGAATCTTCTTTAAAGATAAATTGAAAATAACTTTCCAATTTCCAATTTCATTAAACAAAATAGATCAAAACATTCTTGCTTATTTTTGACATGCCGAATGTTACCACATACTGACTCAATACAATGTTATGTTATTAAATGTGACAAGTAATTTTGTCATTTTGTAATTTGACATTTTGTCATGCTCTTTTGTCAAAATACAAAATAAATTTTTTTGACAACAAACTTGCGAACCTGCTGAGTAGTTTACCAGACTCCGTAAATCCTTACATAAAATTTTGGAAGTCAGAGATATCCTAACTTGACTTCCTCATCCAAATTCTTCAAGTCCCACTTTTTAGCCAGACAGGAGTACAAGCGGCCGACTGCGAATGGGTGAAGAATGGGAATAGATTCTAAAATTTTAAATGCGAATAAAGTAGAGGGAATATTCTGAATGATTTGTGGGTAGCAGGCAATTATGGATTACCAAGTTACGCTAAATGGCAGCGGAACTGTTAATTTCAGCGCAAGGTCTCAAATTTTGGCGAAACTAAAACACATCCATCAAATGACTCATCAAGTAATAAGTACAAGTCCTCAAAATTTCACTGGAATTGGTGAAATTATCCACAAAATTCAGTCAAAAGCATTCTGTGGACACTTTCTCATGAAATACAAAATTATATGAAACTTTGTTTCGACGTTATTTGCACCATTCATGAACTCGCTAAAGGAAGGTTATTTTAATTTTTATTTTTGTGATAATTCCACATAATCATTTAACTTTTAAGTCCAAGCCAATTGTAAAAACGTCATTAAAAACACATCCCTAAGCAGAAAAACATTAATAATTGTTGCAAATTAGCCTGCTAACGACCGTGCTCGTCTCCAAAAGTCCTATATCCTTGATGAAATAATGTTTATTTGCTCTAAAGAAATACAGTCTATACTACACAGTAGTGTACTCCATGACTCCGACTCCGGAGTCGGAGTCGGAGTCGACTCCTTGACTCCGACTCCGGAGTCACCCGTGGTTTGCTATGGAGTCGGAGTCGGTGACTCCGGAGCAGGCATATGCAAACAAGGAGTCGGAGTCGACTCCACACAATTGGAGTCAGCTCCAAAAAAAATGTCATGCGCAGAACTCATATAGCATTACATCACAAACAGAATACACGTATGTCAGTAAGGTATGATTACACTAAACATGTGCATAATATGTATTTGCGAAATCTAAGTAAAGGTGAATTTTGACTCCGGAGTCAGTGCTCCGACTCCAGAGTCACTCCTTATTTTCAAGGAGTCGAAGTCAGTGACTCCGACTCCGGCTAAACTCGGAGTCATGGAGAACACTACTACACAGCTTCCTGATAATTGTAACAAGTCGAGACCAACTCTTATGATGCAACTAACTTTTTCTCTCTAATAAGAGTATAGACTCTAACAAGAGTCACATAAGACTCTAGTGTCCCTTTGTCGAAGATTGTTGTCTATTTTTAAGTGAGCATGAACTGATAAAATACTTAAGATTAACATACCAAATGATCATAGCAGGGCAAATTACTTGTAATTAGATTACATGTAATCGCATTACGTAATCTAATTACAAAATTGTGATGCATAATTGTAATTTGTAATTGATAGCTTCGGACAAGTAATTTGTAATTGGCAATTTGTAAAATTTTGAACAAAAGTAATGGAATTACAAATTAATTTTTTGAAACAAAATTCGTGTTTAAACAAGTGACAGCGGCAGAAATTCATTCCAAAAATTTGTGGGATTAGACAATGTTTCTTTCTTATACAAAAAGATAGCTGATTGCAACGTAATTGCTTAGAAAATGGCTGAAAAACCAAACATTGTCTAGTATGTGACTGAGCTTTAACAAAAAGAAAAGAAAAGAAAGTTAATTAGTTTTGGAAATTTTATTGGAGATAAAAGTAAGCTTGTAACTATGGGCCACTCATGACCAATATCTGAAGAGACTTTAATTAGTTTACTAACACTCATATCATACAGCTATCCTCCTAACTCAATAGTACTTGTGGCTTAATTCTTAAACCGGTAGAACTAATATTGATATTATTTTTAGTATTAAGCATTTAGCATTTAATTTTTCCTAATATCCTTACATATCCCTACGACAAATTGTTATTCTTTTAGCAACACAGTCTGTTGAAATTTAGCTAGGTTTTGTTTAGCAGGTGATGACATTTCAAACTCAATAAGAAACTGATTGATTCATTTTGATAATTGTTGAGTCAAAATCGTTCAAGCTTTTTACATTGGCGAGTGCCTCATACTCTCGATCTCAAAGATTTAATTTCTCAACGACAACTTTTTTGTTTATCCCTACCTTATCAATTAGGTTTTCGAATTAAACCTGAAAAGTCATCCAATACAATCGGACAGTCCAACATATACAATTTATAGTTTATTGTAGTTGCAATTTGAAACATAGTTGTCAATATGAAGTTTTTGGCGCGAAAATTTTTTTAAAACACTAAACACTCCCTTAACATATTCAGCCAATGTAGAATGTCTGTTCAACTTCTAAAGGATCATTCTCCTCCCTGCCTCCCCAGAATATTGTTTTTGGTAGATGAAGACGACAAGGTGTTGACAATAATGCAGGCTAATTATTTTGGTACCGATCGATGCGGAATATGTAAGAATTTTTTTTTTTTTACTCTCCCATTTCAGCTAACCTCACTCCGCTTCTCACCTAGTGTTCAGGCTGACTCAACCAGTGGTCGGCATCCCTTCTTTCCCGTCCCCGTCCGGACGGGTTTGGACGGGGACGGGACCCCTTTTTTCTCTCAAAAGACGGGACGGGGACGGGTGAGTCGAATTTTTGAGAAAGATGGAGACGGGACGGGGACGGGTGAGGATGTTTAGTATGAAAGAAGGGTAAGACGATTTTTTAGGAAAGACGGGGACGGAAAAGTCTGTTTTCTACGAAAGACGGGGACGGGTGAAGACATTTCTTTTTAAAAGACGGGTATTATTCAGACAGACTTCCAACTTAGCTACATTGGAAATCGAAATTTCAATTATTAGAGCTCACTAATATAATCGTTTCGATTTTGATTTGAAGAGCTTACAATGTTATTGGTTTAGATTTCGAGGCTGAAACTTTATGGGTTTCGATTTCTTGAGTCTGAAAAGTCATAGGGTTCGATTTCGTTCGACTGAAAACGTATGAATCTATTTTCTAGTTTTGGATTTCGATTTGTATGGAAATTGAATTTCGATTTTCCATTTTGCTATTCGAAATAGAAATCAAAATCGAAACCGAAATAACTTTGCTTACCGAATCGAAATTGAAATTCATTTTTTGTACAATTCAAAATCGAAATTCAAATCTAGCCAATGCGAAATCAAAATCAAACTTCATATATTTTTTGACTTGAAATTAAAATCAAAATTTAGTACCCCAAGCTGATCGAAATAGAAATTTATAATTGCAATGACCTCGAAATCGAACTTTTGATTTCGAAAGTAGGCAAAATACACAATTTCAATTTAGTACACTAAAATCCATAATTACGGGACATGTAGAAAATTTTTTTCATAGGACGGGGACGGGACGGGGAAGTCTTGTATTATGAGAAGACGGGGACGGGACGGTAAGGGGAAAAAATTNCAATTTAGTACACTAAAATCCATAATTACGGGACGGGTAGAAAATTTTTTTCATAGGACGGGGACGGGACGGGGAAGTCTTGTATTATGAGAAGACGGGGACGGGACGGTACGGGGAAAAAAATTTTTAAGCAAAAACGGGGCGAGACGGGGACGGTGATTGGGGTGCCGAACACTGGACTTAACAGGAGTTATTTTTTAAAACCCAAGTGCCAAAATATGCGAGGCAGGTCAGAGCGGGAGAGTAAAAAAAAACTCAAAAAATTCTTACATATTCCGCATCTATCGGTAAATCAAAAGCTAATTTCCCTGAAAAAGTAATTTGTAATTTAAAATGTAATTGAATTACAGTAATTTTTATTTTGTATTTTTGTAAACCTGAATAAAGTAATTTGGAAAAAGTAATTGGGAAAATTTCCTAATGAAATTGGTAATTCGAAAATTTGAAACGAGTAATTTGCCCACCTATGCAAATGATACACAAAAATACATCCGATCATTTACATAGAGGTTTTCATCCCAACACCCTCCGTTGCCGCAAAGTCAATTCACTCTGTAACCATAGACAAATTGATTGAAAACATGTGTAAACAATTTAGACGCTTATCGACTATATTCTGTCGTACGAATGAGTGGAGGCAACAACAGTATCTTATTGCCTCAATAAAAATTGACATTGCATCCAATTCGAATTTCAATCATAAATTTTTTTTAATCAAATCTTACACAAGAATTTTCATGATAATTAATTTCAATTTTCTGTCCTATAAATCTTACGAAACACCAACAACGTTGGCAAATGAATATCCACAATGGAAATTCGACAAGTATTAACAACTTATTTAGAATTTTTATTATCGTTCAATAATTGAATTAAATGGTAAATTGCAAAAGTTTGACAATAAATTATTACGCTCTAGCTCTGACCTAATGCGGTGAACGTTGTAAATTAAAGATTTTTATCAAACTAAAGCTGATTGTCTAAATACTTCACGTTTCTAATTTTTTTAGGTTCCTGTTCTTATTTGGTTTAATACCACTACAGATTCAGCCCATGTTGAAGCGGGGATGATGATTTCATAGGTTCCCGAATTCTGGAATGTAAAGATCCATTCATATAGGTATCTCGTGATGAACCTCCATGTGGTGGTGGTGGGGAAGAGGAACCGTCAGAAAATTCATCTCGACGTTCAGTTGTCCTTATACCCATTCCTCGAATAGGTGATAAGTCTACCTCATCGTCCTCGTCTTGATCAGAATAAGGTGAAATTCTCCCCAATGGTGGAGGACGTCGAGGTTCTTGGTCATGTGCTCTTCGATCTTGTAGTGTTAAGGAGTTTATAGCCTCATCATCATCATCTAATGGAACTGGAGGCTCAAAATCACCAAGTCCAAAATATGATGGCAAAATTGGTTCATCTGGTAGCATGGGTAGTGGCACTTCCTCAAGATCCAACTGTGAAAAGATATAAGGCACTTCTCCATTGGAGCTCAGAGCATCATCTGGAGAGAAAAAATTAATTTTTTTAATTCGAACTAATTATGAATATGATCATGCGTTAATCCTTTGAAAATGGAATGCTTTAGTATACTTACTTGCATCATCCTTGGCTTTAGTGATAGCAGTTAGTTTCTGCCTCAAAAGCTCAGCCTCCTTTCTAACATCTTGAGCTTTCCGTTCAGATTGACAGAGTGAAAGCTGTAATATCCAATTCAACCAACTTTTAGTCAATTTGAAACATTTCAGAAAAGAAATTTTATAAATTTATACCCATGTTTCGTGTCCCTTGCCTTCAAGTGTTCGAATTTCATTTCTATGAGCGAGTTTTGTCTCTTCAAATTCTTCTTTTAGTTTACTAAGTCTTTGTGTCAAGTCTCTAACTTCATCATGCTTTTCTTCTATCATCTGGACAAGCTCGTCCTTATCTTTCCCACGTATTGCTTTCTCTACTTCATGTTTCTCAACCATTCTCCGAAGTTCTTCTTCCTTTTCTTTAAAATAAGCTTCAAGAACATGAAGACGAGTCTCTGCTTGCTCTTTTTCAACTTGTAGTACGTTCAGACTAACCTTAGAATTTTCATGGTCTCCTAAAATTATATAACAAATATCACTTTTTAGTAAAAGAATTTCCATATTTACATTTTCAAGTAACCTAAAACTAAAGTTGAAATTTTTTTTATGAATTAATGAATCAGCAAATTTTTAATACTAATAGGAACACAGGAGGAAAGAAAAGTATGATTTTTCTTCATATAAACAAGATAAGTTGTCTTACTGTTTAGACTTGCATTTTCAAGTGTAATGGACTCAACTCTGGACTGGAGGGATGTCACATGATCTTGTGAGACTTTCAATTTTGCACTCATTTCTGCAATATCAACCAATGGTGAGTCTTCACCTAAGGTTTCCTTGAGTGCCATCAATTCGTTCTCTTTCATACTAATTTCATCATTGAGGGTATTTACAGTTTCTTCATATTTATGGAGAACAGTCGTCAAGTCAAGAAGTTGATGTTGAATTAAATCTTTGTCTTGAATCATTCCATCATTTTCCGCTTGGAGTTTCCGACGGAGATCAACCTCAATGTGGAATTTGGTTTTAAGTTCTAAAATTTCTTTTTCATAGGCTTTCCCTCTCAATTCCAAATTCTCATTGGTATGAGAGAGGAGTTCCAAATCCATTTGAGTATTTGTAGCTTCCACTTGTATACATTCCAGTTCCTCTGTTGTTTCTTTCAATTTTGTTTGAAGACATAACAAAATCGACTTTAGCTTATCCCTTTCGACGATAATCTATCATAAAAAATAAGGTTATTGAACTTCTGATTTGAAACCAAATTATATATATTTTTTAATTTACTTTGTCGCGTTCTGTCATTGTACTAGTTATCAAGCTTTCAAGTTCCCCTGCAACTTTAGCATCTGCATTCAGTCGTTTCTTCAGTGCTCGATTCTCTTCTTTTAGTTTGAGTTCAATTTTTTTGACTAAATGGAGTTCCAACTCCAACTGTTCCATTTGTTTGTTATCATCATCATATGCTAAAGCCTTCTTCTTAAAAATTTCATATTCTTCTTGCTGATTTTCGTAGGCAGTACTTACCTGAAATTCAAACAATAAAAATTTTTAGATGTAAATGAGGTTATTTACTGAAACTGTAACCCAGGGCCATTGAGTTTATTTACCTTCCAGAGGCTCTTGTTCAGATCAGTAACCTTCTTCTTGAGTGGACGAACAGAGAACAAAGTCTCTAGGAAGAAATATGGTACACATATGGAGACAAGAGTTAGAGCAATTATTCCAGTGAAGATTACGGAATTGTTTACATCTAGGATTGTGTCCTGCAAATGTTCCGGAAGAAACTCAACCAGAGTTAGACTCAAATGTTGCATGGCAAGGACGATGGACTCTTTCAAACTGAATTCTGTTTTATATTCATCTGCATAGCTGATTCGTCCAGTCCCAGTGTCTCTCTGACTCCGCTTACACTCATCATTGTGAGAGTGTGGATGTGCGTGTTCCAACAATGGATTAATACGTCGGTGTTCATGTTGACCAAATTGACTATCCGAACAGTCATCTCCACAGTACAAGACGGAATTTTCATCCAATTGTTTGTGTCCGTGGATAACAGAGAAAGTTACTATACAGATGACTGACAGCTTGAACCAGAATTGATGCCACATTGTTACAAAAGTAGACTGAATTAGTAATAAATTATGAAGTTGTAAACTTCGCTCTGTCTATTCACAGTTGTGACTTGACCAAAATTGAATAATCGATTTCGTTTTGATACCGGTATCAGTTGCGGTTTAGATTCGGTTCTCGTTTCGTTCAAAATGAAGTCTGGTTTCGATTTTAATTCTAGAAAATGGTTTCGATTTTGGTTTTAGTAATAATTATTTCTGGTTTCAGTTGACACCTAACGAAAATAGTTTCAGAATTTTACGTTATTGTTTTGGTTTCATCTAATATTAGCTAAACCAAAGATTCTTGACAACAGAGACATCGGCTCTTGATAAGGTTATGTCATAACTCAAAATTTTTTAGAAAAAATTTCTACTCAAGGTTTTTTTAAGAAATAAACAAGATATTGATTGTAGACCGCATGCGTTACAATTCACTTGCTAAATAACATCTCTTAGTTGGGTGCCGCCGGCACCCAGGTGCAGTTTTTAAATTTCGTTTTATTTCGAGTTATGAAGTAACCTTAGCAACAGCCATTTGTTTATTAACGTCTAAACACCTTGAGTTAACAAAGTGGAGTATTGGGTACATTACACCAAATTGGGCTGATTAAGAACTGCTCCATCATTATATTTCATGCATTAGGTCTAGTTGTTTTAAAATAGATTTTTAATTAAATCCAACCTTATTTTTGAAGAGCAAAACCTTAAGGAATTCATATTATGTGATATTAATGTATATTAACACTAATCACTAATGAGCATCTTGCTAGATATATGAATTTTTTAAATTTTGTTACATTCAGTGACAAAATTCACGCCGTTTCAGTTTTTATTTTACAGTAGTATTTTGGGTGGATTAATAGAATTGGTTTCAGGTCTTGTAATAAAGGAAATAAACTAGAAGTTAAGAATAAATTCTTAAATAAATTTATTTGTTGACAAAATTGTCTTAATTTCCCATTCATCGACGCTGAGTTTTGCATCTTTTTTTGAATATTTTTTTGAACTTTTGTAGGATATCACACCCCCCGCCCCACTGGAATTCAGGTAAGTGATACGTTAACCGACTGGAAATTTAGATTACGAACCTGACATCAATTGTTGGTGATCGAGTCAAATTTTGTAAAAACAATATGCAAATTTTGCAAAAAATGTCTTTTTTCTTTAGTGACTTATTCAATCGGACCTGATAGAATTTGAGTAAGCCATACATCGATCGATCGGAAAGTTTGTGTGGATCACGAATTTGATATTTATTTGTGGAGGTAAAATAAAATTTTGCAAACTAATTTAAGTTTAAAAAATCCCTTTTTTAAACTTACCGAATTCATGTAACTTAATATTAAGACTTTTAGTACTCTAAATCAATATTTGTTTCAAAGTCAATTTGCGAAACTTGTTTGCAGAATTCAGTAAATAGATTTTTGTCTTGAATTTTGCAACAGTTGCTGAACATAAAGTGTTCAAGATATCCTGGATAATCTTTGTTTTTGCGACAGTAGTATAGGACAAAATGTTTCGCATGACGCCATGAAAACTCAGTTGTATTAGTATGGGGACCGGTTGCACAATCCACAAATTCGACACTTTGATTCACTTTTTGGTGTATGTGTATCCGTGTTCTTCCAACTGGTCGTAACATTTTCAGCAATCTGAAATAATTATAGTCTTTGTGGCAACCCAATCTGATTATAGTAGCAAACATTTCCCTTGTTCTGTCCAGTACAGCCACCATGAATAACTTTACGGAATTTCGCTCAATTCCTCCTATTATCCATTTACACTCCACAATGACCTAATGACCTAACATCCCAACTCTAAAGGAAACCAAACAAATTAAAGCTAAACAAAACCTAACAACCTAATCCCCAAAAACCTAACAAATTAAACCTAAAAAAACCTAACAAACTAACCCAAAAGATAACCTTACAATCTAAGGTTAAAAATAACCCTAACAACCTAAACCCTTACAACCTAAACTTAATAACCTAACCCTAAAGAAAATCTAGCGAATTATACCTAAAGAAAACGTAACAACCTAAACCTAAAAAAACCAATCTAAATCTAAAGAAAATCTAAAAGAAAACTAAAACCTAAAGAAAACCTAACAATCTAAACCTAAAAAAATCCTAACAATCTAAACCTAAAGAAAATTTGAAAGAAACCTAAAAACCTAAAGAAAACCTTAAGGAAACCTAAAACAAAACCTAAAAGATAATCAAAAGAAAACTTAAGAAACCTTCTGCATCTCATTGCTACATATTTAAATAATATAAATNAACAGAGACATCGGCTCTTGATAAGGTTATGTCATAACTCAAAATTTTTTAGAAAAAATTTCTACTCAAGGTTGTTTTAAGAAATAAACAACATATTGATTGTAGACCGCATGCGTTACAATTCAGTTGCTAAACAACATCTCTTAGTTGGGTGCCGCCGGCACCCAGGTGCAGTTTTTAAATTTCGTTTTATTTCGAGTTATGAAGTAACCTTAGCAACAGCCATTTGTTTATTAAAGTCTAAACACCTTGAGTTAACAAAGTGGAGTATTGGGTACATTACACCAAATTGGGCTGATTAAGAACTGCTCCATCATTATATTTCATGCATTAGGTCTCGTTTTAAAATAGATTTTTAATTAAATCCAACCTAATTTTTGAAGAGCAAAACCTTAAGGAATTCATATTATGTGATATTAATGTATATTAACACTAATCACTAATGAGCATCTTGCTAGATATATGAATTTTTTAAATTTTGTTACATTCAGTGACAAAATTCACGCCGTTTCAGTTTTTATTTTACAGTAGTATTTTGGGTGGATTAATAGAATTGGTTTCACGTCTTGTGATAAAGGAAATAAACTAGAAGTTAAGAATAAATTCTTAAATAAATTTATTTGTTGACAAAATTGTCTTAATTTCCCATTCATCGACGCTGAGTATTGCATCTTTTTTTGAATATTTTTTTGAACTTTTGTAGGATAGCACACTCCCCGCCCCACTGGAATTCAGGTAAGTGATACGTTAATCGACTGGAAATTTAGATTACGAACCTGACATCAATTGTTGGCGATCGAGTCAAATTTTGTAAAAACAATATGCAAATTTTGCAAAAAATGTCTTTTTTCTTTAGTGACTTATTCAATCGGACCCGATAGAATTTGGGTAAGCCATACATCGATCGATAGGAAAGTTTGTGTGGATCACGAATTTGATATTCATTTGTGGAGGTAAAATAAAATTTTGCAAACTAATGCGAAAAAAAAATCCCTTTTTTAAACTTACCGAATTCATGTAACTTAATATTAAGACTTTTAGTACTCTAAATCAATATTTGTTTCAAAGTCAATTTTGCAGAATAAACTTGTTTGCAGAATTCAGTAAATAGATTTTTGTCTTGAACTTTGCAACAGTTGCTGAACTTAAAGTGTTCAAGATATCCTGGATAATCTTTGTTTTTGCGACAGTATTATAGGACAAAATGTTTCGCATGACGCCATGAAGACTCAGCTGTATTAGTATGGGGACCGGTTGCACAATCCACAAATTCGACACTTTGATTCACTTTTTGGTGTATGTGTATCCGTGTTCTTCCAACTGGTCGTAACATTTTCAGCAATCTGAAATAATTATAGTCTTTGTGGCAACCCAATCTATGATTATAGTAGCAAACATTTCCCTTGTTCTGTCCAGTACAGCCACCATGAATAACTTTACGGAATTTCGCTCAATTCCTCCTATTATCCATTTACACTCCACAATGACCTAATGACCTAACATCCCATCTCTAAAGGAAACCAAACAAATTAAAGCTAAACAAAACCTAACAACCTAATCCCCAAAAACCTAACAAATTAAACCTAAAAAAACCTAACAAACTAACCCAAAAGATAACCTTACAATCTAAGGTTAAAAATAACCCTAACAACCTAAACCCTTACANTCTAACCTAAACCCTTACAACCTAAACTTAATAACCTAACCCTAAAAAAATCTAGCAAATTATACCTAAAGAAAACGTAACAACCTAAACCTAAAAAAACCAAACAATCTAAATCTAAAGAAAATCTAAAAGAAAACTAAAACCTAAAGAAAACCTAACAATCTAAATCTAAAAAAATCCTAACAATCTAAACCTAAAGAAAATTTGAAAGAAACCTAAAAACCTAAAGAAAACCTCGAAAGTAAACCTTAAGGAAACCTGAAACAACCTAAAAGATAATCAAAAGAAAACTTAAGAAACCTTCTGCATCTCATTGCTACATATTTAAATAATATAAATAAAATTTTCAAACTTGCAGAAGAAATCGACCTTTCCCCCAATTACTCTAAATGCGAAGTTGCTATCTTAGGTCCTTGCGATGAAGATCAACGAAATCTGATTTTGTAAAAATTTAAGTATATAACACTCGGTATTCAATTCATCAATAATTCTAATGCTACTCTACTTGGCTCTCCAATTTCAAATGAAGCAATTCAAAAGTCATACGAGAGAAAACAAAAAAAACTTAAAATTTTTGGAGAACGTCTGTTAAACATATCGTCACACTCTGCTTACTTCTTTCTTCAACAGTCTTTTTCTATTCCAAGAATTATATATTTTCAACGTAGCTCTCCCACTTGGAAAGATCAAGAAAGCCTGAAGTTATATGATGATACAATCAAGTCAATCCTCAAAAATATCCCCAATTCAAACCTNAAGTATATAACACTCGGTATTCAATTCATCAATAATTCTAATGCTACTCTACTTGGCTCTCCAATTTCAAATGAAGCAATTCAAAAGTCATACGAGAGAAAACAAAAAAAACTTAAAATTTTTGGAGAACGTCTGTTAAACATATCGTCACACTCTGCTTACTTCTTTCTTCAACAGTCTTTTTCTATTCCAAGAATTATATATTTTCAACGTAGCTCTCCCACTTGGAAAGATCAAGAAAGCCTGAAGTTATATGATGATACAATCAAGTCAATCCTCAAAAATATCCCCAATTCAAACCTCACAGATCCGCTTGGTCACAATCTTCACTTTCAATCAAGTTAGGCGGTTTAGGAATTAGACACGCTNAATCAAGTTAGGCGGTTTAGGAATTAGACACGCTGTTGATATGGCGATACCTAGTTTCCTCTCATCATTAAACAGTGTGGAAATTCTATCTCCGCTTTATTTCCAGAGGATTTGCAAGTAGATACATCAGTGAAAATAGCAGAAAATTTTTGAACTCAAAAAAATAAATTGAAAATGCCTGACGAATCTAACAGAAAATTTAAAAAATTTGGGAAAGAACCTCAAGTTAACAGCATTTTTTAGAATTAACTTTTACATTGTTTCTGTGATGAAGACTCAGCAAGACTCAGATCATCTAACGTCCACGAAACATAAGCATGGGTCTCAATTTATTGAAGAAAATTAGAAAATTTATTCAAATCAACTCAGGAGAAGGACGATCTACATCCTGTTTAATTCAGCGGATTAGTTTGGCCATTCAACGTGGAAATTCAGCACCTATTTTGGGTACTCTACCCTCTGGCAAACATTTGGAAGAAATATTTTACCTGTAAAATAATTAAAATCAGAACAATTTTAAATTTTAAACTTTGAAAAAATAACAAACCANAGAAATATTTTACCTGTAAAATAATTAAAATCAGAACAATTTTAAATTTTAAACTTTGAAAAAATAACAAACCACAAACTTATTAAATATATATATATATGTATATATATACAGTGCGTCTTTTCTAAAACGCTTACCCATGAAATAATTTTTTAGAAAAACAATCAAAATAAACAATTACTTTTTGGGGGTTTCCGTGCAATTTTATTAGAATTTGTTAATTATTTGTTAATTTAGGTGGTATTAAAAAATAAAGAAACTGTGAGAACTTATTATAAGCTATAGGTTCGAACAATTACAAAACATGTTCCAAATGTCCTTGTTTCTGCAGACAATATCCTAATCGATTGTAAAATGACTTTTGACTGTTTTGGAACATTTGGTCGGGTATTGTCCGAAAAGCGTCAACTATACGAGCCTTTAATTCATCCATGTTGTGACATTGCTGTCGAAACACAATGCGTTTGACGTATTTCCAGGCAAAGAAGTCCATTGGGGTAAGGTCAGGTGACCTAGCAGGCCATCAAATAGGCCCACAACGACCTATCCAACTGTCCGGGAACGTGGCATCAAAAAACTCTCGAACTTTTCTTGACCACTGCGCTGGCGCGCCATCTTGCAAGAATAATATTTCTTCATCTGCAGCTGCATCTATCACTGCAGGACCATTCTAAAGTAAATTTTGAATTACAAAATTTGTAAAAAAAATTTAGCTTTTAACCAATTGTGCTAATTTACTTGATTTTGGAGTATCTCGCGGTTATTGTCCCCATAAATGTTTCCTTTGTAGAAGAAAGGCCTTAAGATTTGACCACTTATTATGCCTACTCATACATTGGTTTTCAGAGAGTTCTGACATTTTGAGTCGCGCATCCATCTAGGATTGGTCCTTGACGAAGTTTTGATGGTTCATTCTTCCGTTCAAAATAAAAGGAGCTTCATCTGTGAAGCAAATTTGGAAGGCAATTGGGGATTTTCATTGCGTTTGTTCATTATTGTTTCACAAAATTGTATCCGGAAGAAGTGATCTTGTTTCAGAAACTGGAGGAATATCATCTTGTATGGATGGAATTTTTCATTTTTCAAAATTTTCCACAGAACTCTTACGCATTCTAGCATTGCAATTTCTCAAGTTGATGCATGTGGGTCCAGGTTAAATGCGGCAAGAACACAGGAGGAGTTGTATAGATTTGTGACTGGCTTTTTAACCAATTTCCTCTTGTTTTCTTGATTTCCGGTCTGCTCATGTTTTCTTGCAGCGCGGAGAACGGTCTTATTATCAGGAAAAGGCATTCCTGGATGGATAACTGCGAAAACTGCCGCTGCTTTTCGGCTACTGTTGTGCTGATAAAAAAACTGTACTAATTGGGCTCTTTCCTGTCACGTGTAATGTGGCATGATTCAATGATCCTGAATTAATTTAGAATTTCAAAAAGGTAAGATTCTGGTAAGTTTCAGTAAAGTTAAAAAAAGAAAGGTTAGATGTAAAAAAATGAATTCTGTGTATTAAGTAAAGGAAATTCTTCAATTCGATTTGAGTAAGAAATCTTCATACAACTGAATTCTGAATACGAGAGAGTAATGACCTTTCTTCGTTTCAAAAAATTTGCTTTGTCTCCTCCCTCCCATCATAGTCGCTCTTAACTTTGAAAAATGCCTTGGAAACCATTAAGCAACTTAATGCGCGCTTAACTTTTAGAAGAGGCGCGCAATATGAATTCAAAAACTTTGAGAAATATTTTTTATAAATTATACATATATTTTTTCAAAATTCGGGTTGACCGCCAACGATGAATGTTAGATTTGTTATCTGCGTTAAAGTTCTGATCGATTGACGTTTAATTTATTGAAATCCGGATTACTACCTTTGGGTAAGTCATACTAAAAAAAATTTTTTTTTTGGCACAATTTGCCAAATTTTTTGCAAACTTTGACTTGAGGAAAAAGCGGGAGGGAACGTTCAACAAATAAGCCACTTTGTGAATTTTTCTTTCCTGTTTTGCTATCAGATGCAATAATTCAAAGAAATTTAGATTTCGAGTGTAGAACTTTCGAAATAAGTTTGGGATTAGATTTTCATGAAGTTACATGTGTGCGTACGTATTAAGCTGTTGAAAGAAAATTTCGGACATAGCACAAAGCACACAGTATACCTCACACAGATATGGACACTCGGGATGTGTGTGGAAACCCACCAAGCGAAAAATATCAGTTTTAAACATTTTTTGGAACCAATAATAAATACATTTCATTCAATATACATTAAGAGTATTTTTGAGTTATTGACATTGACCAATAAGTCGAACCCCTTACTTTTAGTTCAAGCACCAGTGACCTGGCAGAAACACCATCAAGGGGCTCAAGCACTTTCCACAAGTTACATCATACAAAAGGAGATAACACTACAACGAGTGTTTTTGGGACGACTGGAAGTTACTTTTGACCCATGCTATTTGCTGGAGAAGCGTTGTTACAAAAATTATTGTCAATTAAACTCCATAAACCAGATTTTTTTAGATGATACTGTTTACATGTTTCAGAAAGATTATGCGAAAGTAGAGGAGAATTTTTTTATTCAAGTCTCTGCGACATCTAGAACATAAGTTACGATTTTTTGAAAATTGTAATTTCGGAACATTCTTTTCGAACAATGTACATGAGAAGTTAGGTGTATATGAAAACATCACTTACATTACTTGCAGTGAAAATGAATTCTCATTAATTTCAAAATATTGACAGTTATAAACCTGAAATGCAAAAAAACAAAACAGGATTTCCTACCCTTGATTCAACTACTAATAAAAGAGTCTTTATTTTGCCGCTCTGCCACTCCACTTTGAAATTGGCTAATGGGAGTTTAACATGTAAATACAGTAGTCGACTGATATAAGAATTTTATTTTGCAATGGCAAATTTGATCTTATAAGCATGGTAGTCTTATAACGCTTATGATTCCCATTGGGTATCATAAAAAGCATATGGAGGTAGCCATTTTTCATTGAAGTTGACCAATTTTTGAGAAGTGGACCTTGTGGAAAACCTCGCATCAAAATGAGTTTTTCAATTTAATTTATTTAAAGTAAATAGATTTTTAACAAAAAACAGCATATCAGGATGAGTGGCACCACAAGTGAAGTCGGCAAGGGGTTTTCCTCCCAGTAAATCCCAACAGCTCGTTATTTAAGGAATTGGGTCTTATAAGGATAAAATTGGGTCTAATAACGAGCTGGGGAACACAATTACCAAGGCCAAAAACAGGGTCTTATATCCGATGGTCTTATAACGAATTATTCACTGATGCTAAATGCATTGCATCAAACTTAAGCTGTAAAAAAGTCGAGTCTTAAACAATTATGACTGTTTGAAAAAATTNAGTGGCACCACAAGTGAAGTCGGAAAGGGGTTTTCCTCCCAGTAAATCCCAACAGCTCGTTATTTAAGGAATTGGGTCTTATAAGGATAAAATTGGGTCTAATAACGAGCTGGGGAACACAATTACCAAGGCCAAAAACAGGGTCTTATATCCGTTGGTCTTATAACGAATTATTCACTCATGCTAAATGCATTGCATCAAACTTAAGCTGTAAAAAAGTTGGTCTTATAAACAATTATGACTGTTTGAAAAAAATTTTTTTTCTCTATTCATTTGCTAATGGTAGAAAACTAAATTAACACTGCGTTCCACCAAAAAAATTTATTCTTAGTTTGAAATTGATGAATTATGTGCCTGAACTTATTTTGAGTACTTATTTTGATGATTATCGAAATTGTAACATAATAAACCGTTTACTAGTGGTTGAAAAAAAACAATTTTATTTAACACGGTCGTATCCTCGACTCACNTCCACCAAAAAAATTTATTCTTAGTTTGAAATTGATGAATTATGTGCCTGAACTTATTTTGAGTACTTATTTTGGTGATTATCGAAATTGTAACATAATAAACCGTTTACTACTGGTTGAAAAAAACAATTTTATTTAACACGGTCGTATCCTCGACTCGCACTCCGTATTGCGTCAATTGTCTTCGGTCCAATTTCTACTATCGGATGGATGTATGTAAGTGTACCTTACTTTGAAAAGGTATTTTTGCAGGTTAAGGCAGATATTTGTAAATAAAATTTTTTAGGAATATTCGAATAAATATAACTAGCGCGAATGAATGTCTTTCGTCAAAATTGGTTCAGTAAATTTGAAATTATGTGCCTTAATTAATTTTACCACCATTAGGAATGCATAGCTTAAAATTTTTTTATTTTCTAACAGTTATAAAAATTTTATTTATGAATATTTTCGAAAACCATCGATAAAACATTCTCAAAATGCGTTTCTACACACGCGTGCCTAATTTCAAATTGATCCGAGTAGTTGTGACGAAATGAAACTTGGTAATTGAAATCCATTTAATTTTTTGTTAAAATCCAATTCGCCAATTTTAAAGTGGAGTGGCAGAGAGGAAAAATAATGACTCGAAATTAATTTGCAAAATTAACATCGAAGAGATCAGTTGATAGTTAACTTCTGACGTAAAAACATTAAACTTGATTTCGTTGAGATGGCACGATTACAATTAATAAATTTCATCATTGTGCCTGCATTAGTTCTTATATCTATAAATATAGCGGATTCTCAGTTGCGAGGGCATGCGGATGAAATCTATACTATAAAAGAGAAGCAAGCATTGAAGCAGGTAACATTCATCTTTATGAATTTTATGGTAATCTCAACACGCACTTAATTATAATTAACGATGAAGAAATATAGCTGACAAGAGGTTTGAGGATGTTGGGGTTTAATTAGTCACGTAAATTAATATCTGGTTAGTGACGCTGATGATCAATGACGATCAACTTTTTTAATCAACTTTTCATTTACTGTAAACAAATAATACGTTTGGATGTTGTGGGTAGTCTTAGACAATTGATATTGCAACAACGCAATTTCAAAAGTTCAACCAATGGGACCCCTATGAATAGCATTCCATTATTTCAAAAGTTCAACTTCCGGTCAGTGGAGATCCGCTGTCGAACGGTACATACAAACAACGAACAAACAATTTCTAATTTTCTTAACCGTCGCGGCGATCACGATGCTCCTCGTTTCTTGTATCGGTGCCACTGCGGCGGCCTTCACTATAAAATAATTAAACTAAGAAATCAAAAAAACTTAAATTTAAAAACTCTAAGTTAAAGTTAACAAAAGCNGATCACGATGCTCCTCGTTTCTTGTATCGGTGCCACTGCGGCGGCCTTCACTATAAAATAATTAAACTAAGAAACCAAAATCAAAAAAACTTTAATTTAAAAACTCTAAGTTAAAGTTAACAAAAGCAAAAACTCTAAAAAACTAACTTTTTGAATTGGAGCCTTAACTCCACCTAATTGGCAAACTACTGACCAACAAAAACAACGCTCTAACCGACAATAAAAAAACTCAAAGTCGACTAGCTTAATTAAAGAAATATCTAACTTTATTTAAACAATAAAAGCGTTATTAAAAATTACTCCTCCGGCCCATATGGACTTGGACTTCATTTCTGAGAGGAATACCGGACTACTGATGACTGATACCCAAACACATAGAAACACCCATATTTATACTAGAAATCATACATAAGGGCGAACCACAAAGTAACCATCACTAAGATAAAAAGAATAATAATATAAATTTCTGTTTCATAAAAACTAATTTAATTATGAATAAAATCTTAACTATAAAACAAAAATAACAAATAAACTAGAAACGTGTGCAATTTCTTATAGACTATTTTTGCATTCGTCACAATATTTTAACATCGAAATAAAAAACTTTTAGCACTATTTTTTTCACCATGTCAACTTCTCGAATCAAAAATAAAATATTATTCAAGATACCGCCTTGGTCACAATGTCTGAAATCATAATATGTATACTAATGTCTGTCTCAAAATGATTGTCATCTGTGCATATCCAAATTAACAGTTTTTTTTTGTGACGCAGAGAAAAGTTAATGCTAAATTAAAAAACCTCTCACTCAATCCTTCTAATGTTTTCGTAAAAAAAATCGAAAATCTAACGTACAAAGTTTTAAACCATTTCTAAGTAAATGGAAGAGGTTAATGAACAATCATATGATCATATAGTCTATGCAGAACAACAAAGTATTCGGACAAATGAAATGGAAATCTAATCGTCCTGCCAACCATTCTGTACAGACCTGAATTAATCATAGATTTTTGTTAAGAGTAAACCAACTAAAGTCAATTTCAATTTTTTTTTCATTTAATATTCTTGTTCAAGTAGTTTAATTTTGGTTTAATTAAACCGTGTTGTGTTAATTGACAATAAAATTGAGGTAGACTTTTTCGGTGTTATTTCCTATTCCAATTTGAATAACTTTGATTAATTGTGATAAGTTAAATTAAGGAGATATTCTAAGTTTGAAGTTTCATTCTTAATTTTTTTTAAAGATAGGGATATACGTAAGTATTAATCCCTGGTATGAATTAAAATATATTCAATTAAAAANTTTAATTTTGGTTTAATTAAACCGTGTTGTGTTAATTGACAATAAAATTGAGGTAGACTTTTTCGGTGTTATTATCCTATTCCAATTTGAATAACTTTGATTAATTGTGATAAGTTAAATTAAGGAGATATTCTAAGTTTGAAGTTTCATTTTTAATTTTTTTTAAAGATAGGGATATACGTAAGTATTAATCCCTGGTATGAATTAAAATATATTCAATTAAAAAATAATTCAGTAAATTATAAATTTAAGTTGTGGAAAAGTACGCGGTTTATGTTAAATAACAAGAAAATTTTGGGTATGCACAGATGACTAGGGTTTTGAGACAGATATTAAGGTTGTTTTACGTCAATACACAATTATTGGCTAGCTGTTGATATGGTTATGTCATGCACTCTTAAAATCGTTTTGATTTAAAGTGCTACTGGTGGCCCGTGGTCACAGCTCGTTGGCTAGCAAGTAGCAACTGCGAAATGTAACATTTGAAATGGTCAGTTTGTTTGTGGTCTAGTTTGTTGATTCAAAAATATCTTTTAGTAAAAATTTTTTATGAAAAATTAGTGAAGTTNGTTTTGAGACAGATATTAAGGTTGTTTTACGTCAATACACAATTATTGGCTAGCTGTTGATATGGTTATGTCAAGCACTCTTAACAAAATCGTTTTGATTTAAAGTGCTACTGGTGGCCCGTGGTCAGAGCTCGTTGGCTAGCAAGTAGCAACTGCGAAATGTAACATTTGAAATGGTCAGTTTGTTTGTTTGTGGTCTAGTTTGTTGATTCAAAAATATCTTTTAGTAAAAATTTTTTATGAAAAATTAGTGAAGTTATATAATATAAACCTTATCAAGATTCTGTTGTCAACAATACTGCACCGTAAGACTTGGAACACTAAATAAATTACCGAAAATCCCCTGTGACTATATGCAGACCCACTCGTTTTGAATGAGTAGCTTGATGAAATAAAACAACGCGGCCTCACTTTTGACTTACAGTGTAGACAATCTACGTATCAAACTTAAATAAGGATATAAAATTAAGGATTTAATTACTGAGATAACTTAGAATTTAATATCATATACCAAGAGAAAATTATAAAATTCAAATCTTACAAACCTTAACTACATAATATTTAATATCTAGTTTCGTGAAGCTGTAAGGGAATCACTTTACTTAGACTATCAGAAGTACGATTCATATTTGATCAATTGGCTTCGAAGTAAGAAAATTAAAATTGTTTTTAAGTAAACTTGGTGCAAAAAATACAGAGTGTTATTTGGGAAATGGTAATCTAGATCTTCATTAGGAGAGTGACGCTGAATTTGCTGCTCTGCTCAGCATTGCCAACTACTACACTCTTTATGAAAATCTTGATCACCATTTCCAAAATAACGTTCTGTACTTGTATTGAGGGAAAATAACTTATAATATTCTGTTTAATACAGTAGGTAAGAACTTGGACGTTGATAGGGCGAAGGAAGCGCTATTAAGTGTAAGTTGTAAAAATATCTGAAAGAAATAAAAATTTTTTAACTCATTCTTAACCTAATTTTAAAAAAACCGATGCCACATACAATGACAGAGTCTCAAGTATCGGAAAGATAAAAATATTAACAATGTAGTTGATGAAGAAGTTATGCTCAATTTCCACAAAAGTTATCCAGCAACTTTTGGACAAGCTATAGACAAAATAGGTGATCCAGCCTACCAAGTTACATTTCATACATGGGACATCCGAAAAGTTATGATTGCTGGGAAGCGGGAAATTTTAAACCGATACAATTTCTTCATATTCGAGTCCATCACAAACGTGATGAGAGCAAGAAACGCTTCCCATTGGATATTTCTAACCGACATGAGCAATTACAACCTGCAGAAACACGCCTGCCTGGCTTGTAATGGTCAATTAATTGATTTTAACTACTGAATCCTTAAGAATTGATTAATTTGTTTTATTCTTGAGGTCTTCCGTACTACATCGACGTCGTCACGACGTACGAACGACATTATCCTAACAGTGCAAAATACATTATTGCAATAAATAGTAAGTTTGAATAGAAAACCTAACACGCTTGTTAAAAATTTGTAATTCACGCGACATTTTTGAATTTCAGCTCCTAGATTATTCGAAGGTAATACGCTTAAAACTATCAAACCATATAAGCTCATTGGTTATTTATTCTCAATAGTTGTAAAATCCATAATACAGTAGGGGTATAACCATCCGGTTACTAAACAGATAATGCCTATGATACACAGGGAAGGAAACTTTATGAAAAGCTTGGTGGAAAGTCGAATTTCCCCATGCACCCACCTCAGAAACATTTGTTGAAGTGTTTTCAGAAAAATTTCTCTTCTTTTCCTCAAATTAGAACTGAGTTCTAATACGAGAAAAATTCTTCAGAAATGTATCATTTTAAACTGGTGCAAATTGATGCATCTGAAAATTGTGGCTAGGTGCAAACATTCGGCGGGAATGACGAGAAAATTTGAATCAACTTCCGCATGAATTTCGTATGGTTTCTCTTTTTCTCTCACTCGTACAGACGTTATACGGGGTTTAAAAAAATACCTCAATGCTCTTCCATGCAACGAAAGTGAAAATGAGACAGAGCTGTAGGACTCACCTACACGGATGGCCTTCAGCTATGTTTTATGTAGAAATAACCCAGTATAAATTAATAAAAAAATTATTTTGACACCCGTAGTGTTCATATATTGATATTAAACTATTAGGTATTTATTATACAATATTTTTTTGTAACCTCATGACATAAACAAGTATTCAAATTCAAGAATATGAGGCTATGATGGAGTAGGGATCAAGGACTATTAAGTGACTTTTCTTCAAAGAATTAAAAAAAATTTTTTTTTCCCTTAAAATTCAAATCTCAAAAATCTCAAAAAAAAAAGTCCAGCTGAGGAATGCAATTGGAATAATTTCATCTCAATCGGTCCATAAACATCGAACAAAAACCTTGGCAAATGAACCCCATAATTGCAACTTTGGACCTTTGCCCTCTTTTCAAAAAATTTTCAACAAAAATAAATATATATATAAACATAAAGTAAGCAATAATCAGTAAATTTTATTACATTGGGAAGGTTGCACAGTGTATTTGCTGTATGCAGCTCTCTGATGATTCAATCAGCTGAAATGTAAATATTTCAATTCAATTATTTTTAATGTTAATTTATATTCATTCATATTTTAAAAATTCACTAACTATGGATCAAGTTACCTGGAAGACAAACCAATTATCCTTCGATTGACACATTCGTTTTGACCAAACAAGACAAATTGAAGTGAATATAATTATTTCAAAAAATTAGTTTTCACCATATACCACACTACCAAAAAGCAATCTCATACTCGACCCCCTCACTTCCTCAGTTCCTCCCCTTTAACGTTTTCAAATACTCTGCGCTATCGCTACGCTTCTCTTTTCCTCTCAAAACCAAACAGACAAAAAATTCTCTTGCTCCGTGTAATGTATGTACACTGGAGATATTGTTTTCAGAAACTTGTGAGGAATTCTTTTTCTTCAAAATTTCAGCTTTTGTTTCTCTGTGTAAAATAGGCATTAGAATGATCAACTTTTGCCAGAACGGGAGAAATCCAAAACATCATGCTAAACGTTTTTGCTACGTTTTTGAATAATATATACCGTATTCTCTTGAATATAACCCGCGGGTTATACAAAGTTTTTTGACCTTCCCAACTCCCCGCGCACAATATACGAGATGCGCTTTATATATGAAAATTTTTAGTGGTGAATCGCGAAATTGGAATTGTACCTTTTAATTTAGTAAATTAATTTTTGTGAACTTGCAAACTTTGCAACTTTTCTCAACTACTCGTCGTTTAAGATTTCTTCCCAACCGTCAAAGTCATCGCCCAATAAGTGGTCATCGTCGTCGTCATCAACCTCCATAAATTCTGTGGTTGAAGTGACAGCTACTGAATCTTCATCCTGTTCAATTGAAGCATCTGACAGTGAAATAAGTTCCGCATCAGCACTTGGCGCTGGAGCATTTATGATACCTTCCAATTCATAACTGTGAATTACGGCCTTAGAGAATCCATTTTTGATCGTAGAAACGGATACCTGAGCCCATGATTTTGTAATCCATTCACAAACTGTTACGAAAGATGCCTTGCGACGGTTTCCTCCTTTCGTCAACGAAATCGTTTCCTCGTTTGCCATCCACTCATCCCAACATTTTCTTAAATTTGTCTTGAATGGGTTGTTAACCGAGATGTCAAGTGGCTGAAGGAATTTCGTTAAACCTCCAGGAATGACAGCCAATTCGGTATGCTTCTGAACAGCAACTTTTACTTCTTCGGTCAGGTGGGCAGTGCAAGCGTCGTAAATAAGAAGACATTCTTTCTTTGATAGTTTTGAAAAAAAAACACTCCTTCTTTTCATCCAAATGTTACTCAATTAAGGCTCCATTTATCCAACCTTTTGGATTAGCTCGGACGACAATGTTTGAAGGAAATTTCTCCTTAGGTAGTGTCTTTCTTTTAAAAATAACCATTGGAACTAACTTCTGCCCTTCCGCAGTTACAGCAAGTACTGTAGTAAAACTTTTTTTTTCGGATCCAGTTGCGTCTATTGTTACGTCTTTTTCACCCTTCTCGGCAACAGTCCTTGATCCTACACAATCAAATGTGCATGGGACTTTGTCCAGATTTATGAGTTCGGAAAGTTTGACATTCCCCTTTTGTTTCTTTTCAGCCACATAGGTTCGAAAACGTTCACACTTCTCCATCCAATTCGAAGGTAGAGGTTGTCCAATGGAAGTTCGGCAACGAACGGAGAAACGAGCACGTTTAAAAAAATTTCGTATCCATCCATTACTAGATTTGAAACTTTCAATTTTTCTTGCGGTTGCCATTGCTATTGCATAAATTTGGATTTGGGTGATTGTAACTCTTGCTTTTTTCGACCTTAAATCAGTTACCCATTGGCGCAAATCACGTTCAAGTTCAGGCCATTTAGGTTGTCTCCCTCGATTAGCCTTCTTTTGTTTCTGTGATTTAAGTAATACAGGAAATTGTTTTCTCCATCCTCTGATAGTACTCTCACACAGGTTGAATTGTTTTGCCACTTTCCTATTACCAACAATTGATGCTTTTTCACATACCTGAACAAATGGTGATTTCATGAATTGGTTTATTTTATTTAGCATGTTTGCTTTACAAGTACCAATACCAACTCTCAATCTGACTAATTTTATACCTATTAAGTTCTTACCTCTACTTTAAATTTTGCAGTGTATGCTTTCCGTGTTTTTTTTTGTTATTATCCATGATTTATATAATTCAATTAATTTTGTTCTGTATTTTATTTATGGGATCCCTGATAAGTCACCGTAGTAGTGCCTTCCTGCACCTACCCTTGTTACTTATAAGTGTTGGGCGCTTCTGACGTACCTATATATTTAATAACAGCAAGAATAAATGCGCGTTATACACGAGGTGCGCGCTATACATGAGATAAAACTTGATTGAAAAATATGCGCGTTATATTCAAGTGCGCGTTATACACGAGGGCGTGTTATATTCAAGAGAATACGGTATATGTATATTACATATAACATAACATCAACTCATCCAGTAGATAGACAGGGAAAAAGCTCTCAAGTTTTTGATATTTCAATAATTTGTAACTTTTCTCTATACATTTCCAGTGAAATGTTTTTGCATATTCGTGATCAGCGACAACATATTAGTTTTCTAGGCGCCGTATTTTCCATGCGCCTAATTTCCAGCCACCGTATTTTTGATGCCGTAATTTCGGCGCCGTCATTTCGGCACCGTTATTTCGGTGCCGTATATTCCGCACCGTATTTTCGTGCGCCGTATCGTCGTGGAACGAAACTTTTGTCACAAACTTTACCCTGCTCAAGAATTTTTTTGGTTTACCGAGTTACGATTTTGCTTTTCTCTTAATTCTTTAAATTTTCAAAGTCGGCGCATCAATCGTCACTTGGTTAACTACATTATAATACCGAATTCAGTTGCTTCAAAACGTGACCAACTTGAATGGTATACCTCTAATATTTCATGGTTTGATTAATTATAGTAATTTAAAAATTGAGCGATTCACTTAATAAATTTGAAAATTTTGCTCTTGCAGCTGCATCCAATCTAATGATTCCTTTGATGAGTGCTGAGACTCAAAAAGTTTATAAGGTAAGATTAACTCCTGGATATTATTAACAAGGAATTTGTCAATTTCCAGAATAATAATTATTCTCATATTTTTTATTTATTTAAATACAAGATTTTTGGACTAGACAAAGAGCAATGGAGCAAATTTCTTTTGGAGTTGTTTGACAAAAATCAACTCACAAAGCAGTATGGAGGAACTAAAAGTTTGAAACTATAATTTGAAAAATTGAGAAATAAATAATTTTTTACATATTGTGGTTAGTATCTAGATTTTCATTCCACTTTCTCATGAAATTTTAATCAACTTATTTTATTTCGCGACCTTGCCTTGCGTCGAAATTTTTATTCCACGAGGATTCCACGTGAAATCAATTGTCACTTCAGTAATTATAACTAGAGTTCCCACGAATAGTGGTATTCGGTCAATAGCCGAATACCGAATATTCGAATTTGGCGCAAGTGTACTAGCCGAATATTTAGCCGAATATTTAGCCGAATAATATCGTGCGAGGTGTCCATCGAATACTTTTTTATGGCGAGCTCAATTAACCATTTATTCCGAATTAATATCTCCTTATTAATGTTTCAGTTGAGACTTTATTTTTCAAGAATTTTAATTACAGACAGATGAAACTCGATACAAGAATCGAGCCACGAATTGGATCGGATCGTTTCTCGGAACGGTATCGGACAATATTACTTATGTATCGGATCGCGGATCGGTATCGAGTGATTTTTTGCCTGTTGGCTCGGATCGTGCATCGATATCGAAAGATTTTTTACTCTTCGCTCGGATTGTGGATCGAAATTTTTCTGAGAGTCATATGTGACAATTTTGCTCATAAAACTCAAGCCAATAATTGATCCGCTAATTGGATCGGATATCAATAAAAATTTTGATGTATCGTATCACAGATCGGTATCGAAATTTTTTTATTCCTTTGCTCGGCACATGGATCGGTATCGACAACTATTTTGTTTATTGGCTCGCATCGCGGATCGGTATCGAAAGCTTTTTATACTTTTGGCTAGGATCGCGGATCAGTATCAAACGATTTTCTGGTTGTTGGATCTGATAGTGGATCGAGATCGATTAGATTTTCATTAACCCATACCTTTTGATTCAGTTAATAAAATTAGACTTATTAATTCATCTAACAAGGGTTTCCAATGGTAAACAACCTTCTGAGCAAGATTTAACCTGAGAAAACTCAAAATTTGAAAAAATGTGGAAAAATTCACGGGTGGTGTCAAAATTTTGATATACTTATCTTATTTCGCAGTAGTCTCACTACATCCCTTCGGAAGTTAAATTTCCTAATCCATTAGCAATCATCACCAAGGTACCCAAATTGTGAAAGTGTTCTTGTCACTTATAGAAATGTGGTTACATTGGAAACTTTTTCATGGTTTGTTGATTATTGTGCTTGAGAATCGGTTAAAGGTCACACTGACCCCTCCTCATCGTTTTCACTGAACTAAGTGGTTATGTGACCTAGAACATTTTGTTACAATTACAACCTACCAGAATTTGTTAAACCTACATTGGGATTATTTTATACCTCGGAGTTACTCGACATAAGTCAAAATTTTGTTGTATTTTCATTCATGTACAATTTCTTTATTTTGGTTGATCATTTATTTTGTAGGTCTCATCCAATCAGAGAGATTTGGTCATCGAATCAAAAATATGCAGATTCCCGTGATTTCTGCAATGCCCAGAAATCGCTTTACATCCATCCAGAAGTATCTTCAATTCCATGACCCACTCAATGGGATGGAAATCAGGTTGGGAAATCCAGGTTGAGCTACATTTTTGACGTTCTCGAATCATTCATCGCCAACATCCAGTCTCTCTTTCTGCCGTATGAAGTGCTCACTGTTGACGAAATGCTCGTCCGATATCGTGAGTCAACACGATTTCGAGTTTACGTGAAATCAAAGCATGGAAAGTAAGCTCACAAGAATCGCATATATTAAGTTCAAATGACTTATGCATTTTTCTTTTGTTCTTTCAGGTACGGAATAAAAGTCTGGAAGTTGGTCGACCCGTGGACTCACTACGTGCTGCGTCTCAGCGTCTACGAGGGAAAAAAAAGATCAAGTTTAGAGGGAACTGGGGAAGAAGGTTGTCCTGGCCTTGGTGGAGCCATACTTCAACACTGAGAGGGATGCAACTAAGGAGAACGTTTTCTCATCCAAGACCTTGGCGTTGCAGCTCCTGGACAAAAACCTAACTCTTCTGGGTACTCTCCTTAAGGCAAGAATGGAAGCCATACCGGAACTCTTGATTCACTAGAAGAAGGAGCCACTCTCTTCGATGTTTGCCTTCCAAGGTGATTTAACAAGACATTGATTTAACAATTTCCTTCGTCCCGAGAAAGAACAAGACTGTCCTGATGCTTTCTTCCCAACAGCATTCTGTGAACATTGATGAATTGACTCGGAAGCCTCAGATCGTCTTGGATTACAATGGCTCAAAGAGAGGTGTGGACACGGCGGGTCAAATGGTGGGGAATTACAGTTGTCAAAGGGAAGTAGAAGATAGCCGATGAAAAATTTCCAGGCCATTTGTGACATAGCTGCTCTCAACTCATACATTATTTGGTAAAAGCATTTCAGGAGCCGTAATCAGCATAAGGTTGTTCCAGACTGCAGGAGTTTCTTGAGACTTCTATATGTAGAAATTATGGATCCGTTTATCACTGCCAGCTGCCATGCCAAGCTCAGCCTCCATCGCTTGTCAAAGTCGCCATGCAGCACATGGGTCACCCTGTACCGAAGCCTCTACCATCGGCACAACAAACTGGCTGAATGATTCGCTGTATGGTTTGCGTTGGAAGTAAACGGAAGCAGTCCAGAAACCAGTGCAGTGGGTGTAATAAATTCATCTGCTCTGATCATTGCAGCTGGATCGCACATTGTCAAGACTGCGAATTTGTTCAAGTGGTCCAAAGAGAGCAGCTTCAGGAAAATGAAAACATACCTGATGTCATGGTACTGGCTGAATAAGATTTTCTTGTTCTTATTGGAATTTTTTTAATTAATTTCTTGTTCCAATTTATTTGGTTGAATTAATTTTGCACTTGTTTCAATAAAATATTTTGTTCCAATTATATTCCTTTGTCTAATTTTTTATTTTACTAAGTTAATTTTTTCAATTTTTTTTTCAATATTTTTTTTTAATTTTTTTTTCAATATTTTTTTTAATTTTTTTTTTCCAAATATTTTTCATTTTTTTATCTATTTTTTTTATTTTTTTTTGAAATGTTTATTTTATTTGTCTATTTTTTTTTGAAATGTTTATTTTATTTGTCTATTTTTTTTTTCATTTCCCCCATTTTTTTGAAAAATTTTTCAATTTTTTTTTATTTTTTTATTTATTTATTTTTCCAATTTTTTAAATTTTTATTTATTTGTTATTTATTTATTTTTCCAATTTTTTCATTGTTTTCTACTTTTTTTTTTCATTTTTTTAATTTATTTTATTTTTCTATTTTTTTTTTTCATTTTTTTTGTATTTTTTTCTAACTTTGTTTCAATTATTTTTTTCAAATTAATTTTTTAATTAGTTTTTTTTACTTAATTTTTTTTCAATTAATTTTTATTTATTTTCTTTTTAAATTAAGTTTTTCCAATTAACTTTTTTTCATTTTTTTAAAAATTGTTTTGCGAACACTCCAATTCACTACAGTTCCCACTCGTCATATTCCCGTGTATCATCATCTCTCCTGCTCCCATCCCTCATGCCCACATGATTTATGAATTGTACCTGCTCAGCCGACCTATGAATTGACAATTTTCTCATTTTTGTCTTGAATTGCTTTCTTTTAACTTTCATGCTGTTCCTATGTAAACAGTATGTTACAATTTGCCTTCATCCCTCCTGCTCCCATTCCTCTCGCCTGCAACCTTCCTGCCCCCATCTCTCTTGCTCCCATCCCTCCCTCCCGCATCGCTCTCGCCCGCATCGCTCCCGCCCGCATCGCTCCCGCCCGCATCGCTTCCGCTCGCATCTCTCCTGCTCGCTTCTCTCCCGCCATTCCTCCTGCCCAAATGATATATGAATACGTAGCGGACCTATGAAATTGGAATTAGCATTCATTTTTGTCTTGAATTAATTTTTTTCCAACTTGCATGCTGTTCCGATGTAAACAGTACCTCAATTTGTGTTCCTGGAATGGAATAGAAAACAATGTTTTTGCGTGATCGATGTCACCATGTAAGGTGCCTCACGCCTGAAATATTTAACATGGCGTCTTTTTTTGCCTGACTTTCTCCGGCTTACTACGCCTCTACTGTTCAATTTGGTTTTGCCTCCCCAACCCCATCTAACGCAGAAACGAAAATTTTAGGAATACAGGGAACATGGGCCGGGTTGGTTCAAATTTTTATATAGACGGTTCATCAAAAGAACACGTACAGTGACTGATGTCACCACCAATGGTATTTAAAGGGTTGAAAATAACCTCTCTACAAACACTGCTCCCTGGAGCGGACAAATATTTTTCTTGCCAACGTAGCCAAATTAGGTTAAACTAATTGGTATAGCTTTCACCACGCCTATGGGTTCCAACACCATGCCAATGCCAATCTTCGGACATTTTGAAAATGGTTGTAATCCAGTGGGATTGTAAATGTACTTCAATGGACTGATTCGACTAAAATTAACCTACTTAGCAGCATCATCAACCTACATGCATGTAATTTGCTTGGGGATGCGTGGGAATAGTACCTAAGGAACTGCGTTAGCCGTTAAAAAAAATTTTTTTTTTAATGTCAAACATACGATATATATAATCTGACACACACCTAGTCATATTATTTCCGCATCTTGAGAAATTTTGAAATTCAATCTGATTAATTATCTAGCCGAATATTCGGCAAATATTCTGCCGAATGGTCAAGTCACAAGCCGAATACCGAATATTCGGATTCGGCTCAACCTTAGCCGAATTATTCGGCATGTCGAATATTCGTTACACCTCCGATTATAACATCAGTTAAAAATTAATCAAGGTTAAAATAACCCACACAAATATCAATCCATTTGCATAGAATAGAACGAACTCGGACACTCGTAACTTTCAATCAAAACCTTTTTATTGTTTAAGAGGCTATGCATCTCATGCTTCGGACTTCGGATAAAAATCGTTTTTTTACTCTTGTGACATACAAGATGGATTTCCTTATTACAGGGAGTTATGAATATTGTTATGGTTCTGGTCAAACGACCAACTTACTTTAATTTAAAAGGCCAAAAAATGCAAAATCCCGGAAACGTTGTAAATATGGTGCTATCCCATGGTACACACCCCATATCGAGCCATCCATTGGTTATCGAAATATTCGAATTTTTTTTGTAATTATGATGTTAATTTACACAAAAAAAATTTTTTGTGGTTTTGAATCACCTATCCCTAATCCCTATAGACATTATGGGACTAAAAACAATAAAAAACACCCTAACGTTTAAGCTTAATATAAAAAGTAATTTTTCAATATTTTGAAATAAAATTCAAATCTACGCTAGATGTTCGTATATTCTAAAAATTTACAAAGTTTGAGGGAAATCGGTTAAGACTTAGAAAAGTTACAGTTGTTAGGAGTTCCAAAAAAGTCATGGAAATTTTCGATTAGTGAGCACGGCGGCCATTTTGTGGACGAAGGGAGAAAAACCTTATCACTTAGAAAATTTTTTTGTATTTACATACATTTACCTTACCTTATGGAGAAAAACTTTGAAAATTTTCTTTAGAAAATAATGTTAAAAAACTTAGCAATTTTACTGCAGCCCATATGGTCGAATCCTACCAGAGTTGGCGGTAGTGTTCTCCATGACTCCCAATTTGGCCGGAGTCAGAGTCACTGACTTTATGGGAGTCATCACACTGACTTTCTAAACATTGGGAGTCGACTCTCGGAGTCATGACTCTGACTCCTTGACTTTTGGGAGTCGACTCTGAGTCAGAGTCAGAGTTATGACTCTCGACTCCAGAGTCAGAGTCATGACTCTCGACTCCAGAGTCGAATAAAGAAATTTTTTTAAATTAAAAAAAAAATTTTTTTTTTTCACTTTGTGTCAAATGTATCAATGCTCATTTAATTCAATATCCACTTATGCTATTTAGATTGAAAATTGTGGTATATGTAGTAAGTAGTTTCAATCAGTCAAACACTACATTATTACTACGGGATCAGTCAATTTCCTAGCATCTTATCTTTGACAGAATTCGACAAGAATTGTTTGAACTCTAATTGACTTTAGCATTTTATCCAGCTTTTGATGCACATACATTTTTTGATTGTCTTACCACTCATTCTGTTCCGTTTTGGGTTGCATAATAGATCAGATCCTTTGGAGAATAATCTTTCAACTGGTACTCCAGTTCCAGAAACAGCTAGAAAATTTCGCGCCATTTTGGAAAGATTTGGGTACACAGCCTGATGATTCTATTAATAAAATTGTCATTTTAATAGTACTTAATTTTTGTTTTATAATTGTTATAATATAGCTAACAGTTTTACATACTTTCCAGCATTGCAATACACCATTTTGTACGGAAGAAGAATTGCTGGTGACAGTTTTTTCATCTAAGCAATGTATGTATGCAACTCATAGCTTTTATCTCACTTTTAGCTTTATTCATTTGCGTCGTAAACAAATCTTCGGGTCTGGATTTGCATTTGCTCGAATTTGGAACAATTTTGTCATGTTGCATGCAGTCATCCGGCTTGTAATTTTTTTCCCACTCAATTTTGATGGAACTGAAAATGTTTTCAGCTAAGTCGGTTGCAATTTTATACCAAATAGTCTGTATTACCTTCTATACTGATTTATTAAAGTCTCTGGGAAGTGCTGATTGTTGCATGTAAACCATATGAGCTTGCATATCGGGTAAAAAACTAAAAACAAAATTATTTATGTTGATCATTAAATTCAGAACATCTATACGTGTTTTTAGTATTACTCGTACCGAAGATAAACACATTCGCTTGAGCCTTTGCGTAATACTTATTCAGTTTTCTACACGCTTTTCCTGCCGCTGTTAGAAGGGTTTGGGAGTAATTATTCACAGTCTGGATAAAACAGTCATCGAGTGTTAGTAGTCATTTTGTGAAAAAATAATTAACTAAATCAATTATTGAGATATTACATTATATTTTTCAAGATGATCATACAAATGCGTATATACATATAATATATATAATTTCTTCAATAAATTATAATATTCAGCAATTTATCTGCAATGTCGAAAAAACCGAGGCCCAAGCCAATCGATTTCATTATCAGAAATGGTTAGGTTTCCCCGCCAGGTTCTTGCTGACGTACTCCTTTGGGTACTACTAAAGAAGGCATCGAATGGGCTACTTAGGCAGATACATTTGGGGACCAAGTCACGTATCCTTGGCTCTACTGATACCGATAGATGCGGAATATGTAAGAATTTTTTGAGTTTTTTTTTACTCTCCCGCTCTGACCTGCCTCGCATATTTTGTCACTTGGGTTTTAAAAATAACTCCTGTTGAGTCCAATGTTCGGCACCCCAATTACCCGTTCCCGTTCCGTCCCCGTCTTTGCTTAAAAAAAATTTCCCCCGTCCTTTCCCCGTCTTCTCATAATAAAAGAGTTCCCCGTTTCCTTCCCGTCCCTGTCCTATAAAAAAAATTTTTCTACCCGTCCCTTAATTTTGAATTTTAGTGTACTAAATTGAAATTGTGTATTTTGCCTACTTTCGCAATCAAAATTTCGATTTCGAGCTTCTTGTAATTATAAATTTGTATTTCGATCAGCTTGGGGTACTAAATTTCCATTTTAATTTCAAGTCAAAAAATATATGGAGTTTGATTTTGATTTCGTATTTGCTAGATTTGAATTTCGATTTTGAATACATGTTATTAACTTAAAGTTAAAACTAAGCCATCCGTTTCAACTAATCGGTTTCGATTTTGATTTCTATTTCTAATACCAAAATGATTTCGAAAATCGAAATTCAATTTCAATACAAATCGAAATCCAAAACTAGACAATAGATTCATACCTTTTCAGTCGAACGAAATCGAACCCTATGACTTTTCAGACTCTGAAAATCGAAACCCATAAAGTTTCAGCCTCGAAATCGAAACCAATAACATTGTAAGCTCTCCAAATCAAAATCGAAATTAGTGAGCTCTAATAATTGCAATTTCGATTTCCAATAAAGCTAAGTTGGAAGTCTGTGCCTGAATAACACCCGTCTTTTAAAAAGAAATGTCTTCACCCGTCCCCGTCTTTTGTAGAAAACAGACTTCTCCGTCCCCGTCTTTCCTAAAAACCCGTCTTACCCTTCTTTCATACTAAACATCCTCACCCGTTCCTGTCTTTCCCAAATAATCAACTCACCCGTCCCCGTCCCGTCTTTTGAGAGAAAAAAGGGGCCCGTCCCCGTCCGGACGGGGACGGGAAAGACTTGATGCCGAACACTGGTTGAGTCAGCCTCAACACTAGATGAGAAGCGGAGTAAGGTTAGCTGAAATGGGAGAGTAAAAAAAAAAAAAAATTCTTACATATTCCGCATCGATCGGTAAATGGGATTTGTAATTTCTAACCAACTCATGCATTATTGAAGTGAAAGGGAAAAGACAAAAATTTTCTTTATTTTATTATTATTTTTTGCAAATAAAGTGCAAGAGTCATGACTCTCAAGCTTGGGAGTCGACTCCCAGAGTCATGACTCTGACTCCCAAAAGTAAAGGAGTCAGAGTCATCAAATGACCCCGACTCCCAAATACCCTGGGAGTCAGTCATCAAATGACCCCGAGTCACAAATACCCTGGGAGTCAGAGTCATCAAATGACCCCGACTCCCAAATACCCTTGGAGTCAGAGTCATGAGAGTCAAGAGTCATGACTCCGGAGTCAGAGTCATGGAGAACACTAGCGGTGTGCTGAGGTCAATTTAAATCAATTCGAGAAGGGTCCTCTTGCCCATACCCAGTGTTAGGAATTCAGTTCAATTCAGTTCAGTGTTTTCCAGGTCAGTATTTTGGACTGAACTGAACTGAACTGAAAGGGTCTCGAAGATGCAAAAGTACTGAACTGAACTGAATTGGAAGGGTCTTGAAGATACAAAAGTACTGAATTGAACTGAAAAAAAAAAGCTTTAGTTGAAATACTGGACTGAACTGAACTGGAAAAATGATTTGTACTCTCGAACCAAATAGCATTGAGCCCTCCATGTTCTCGCCGCGAGATTTTTTGTTTTTCCTTGCGAGATGTACGTCTGTTATCAGAAATTTCTCTCTAATTTCTATCTAAAATTGCTGAGAACTGAACTGAACTGGAGAACTTTCTTTAGAGAAAAGAAAACTGAACTAGAAACTACCCTTCCAGTTACCAACACTGCCCATACCCAAGAGGTGTTAGTTTTTCTTTGTATTTTTAGTGAATAGAAGAAGGAAGACAAAACCTGAAGTTTTTTTTGACCTTCATTGACAGACAAGACAAGACAACACAGAAAGAAACAGAAAAAATTTCGATCTGATCTGATCTAAGATATAATCCTGGCCAAAAGGTAAAAAATAATTTATCGCTTGTAAGAATTGTAGATTTACTGTAAATTAGTAGTGAAAGTATTGCATAAGAAAATGATCCAACCTGAAACTGAGGCATCGGATTTAGTCTGGTCCTAGTCCTAAGTATAATACCTAACAACCGACGCCGAAGTTAAGAATAAGACAGTGTTCGGCATCCCATCTCCGTCCGCACGGGTTTGGACGGGGACGGGTGAGTCCATTTGTTGGGAAAAACGCGGACGGGGAACCCTTTTTTGTTTGAAGGGGATGGGATGGGACGTAGGAAGATTTTTAAACCAAAAGACGGGGACAGGTGAAGCTACTTTTTTTTTTCAAAATACGGGGATAGGAAGAATGAGGCATATGTTATTTCCACACTTGTAACGTAGCTCGAATTTAAAATTGAAATTTCGATCATTTGAGGAAATCTAAATCGAAAGTTCGACTTCGAGGACCCGAAAAGTTGTGATTTCGAGAGCTGAAAAGTTATGGGATCCGATTTGTATGGATAATGGAATTACGATTTCGATTGCGAATGTAAAATTGATTCCGATGGGCTTGGGATTATGGATTTTAAGTCGAGCACCACGAATTTATGGATTTTAACTTTCAAAATATGTATCGAAACGTATGTAATCAATGACTACATACGTTTCGATACATATTTTGAAAAAATTCTTATAGTTTTATACATTATACTTAATTTGCAAGTATTATTATAGTAAAAAAGAAAGAAATGAAAAATTAGCACAAAATTTATATCTAAAACTTTACTTATTCGAAATAGAACTGCAAATTTTGATTTCGATCAACTTGGGACTTAAAATTTCGATTTTATTTCGAATGTGAAGGTAATTTGGATTTGGATTTCCCCTAGTCTATGTTAAAAAGTATGGTTGTTTTAAAAAATACGTGGGGTAAAAGTGGTTTGCAATCGTACAGTCAGAATCAGATTCAATCGGCAGCGTCGCAGTTGTAGTGCAACAGATGTTTCAGAAATCCTCACTTAGACAAATAGGAATTATTTCGAAATTTCGAAATTCAAATCCAATTTTCCATACAAACCTTATCTCAACTACATAGATGTTTCTTCATTTTCAGATTCATCTATTGATGATTAATTAGGTGGGAGTGGCCATTGTAGAATTATATTTTATTACAAGTTTAGTTTCTATTCTGAATTTATTAGACAACATTTTCTATTGTAACAATAAAATAGATTTGAAAATGTTATTTTTCGGATAATGGAATGTACTTTCATTGGAAAAAAAGTACGAGGATGGAAAGATTTTAGTTGAAGCTAAAACAGAGACGGAGTAACCAATTTGATTGGAAAACGGGGAAGGGACGGTAACCAAAGACGGGACGGGGATGATGGTTGACTTTTGTGCCGAACACTGGTTTAGATTTTAATTACAGTGAGTATTAATTTCTCATAGGCAATATTCCTCTAAAGTTTTCATCTACATGATGTTCAACAATGTACCTCTATCTCACCAACTTATCGATTTGAGCGATGATGAAATAGAGCCAATCGAAAAATCTCAAAAGACGCTGAGACTGAAGCAGCAGACTTATGACGTGATTGATATTGATTGTTTATCCAGTTCTGACGAATCACACCACAAATTGGACTCCAAATTCAAATCCGGACCATCGAACAGCTCGTAATTATTCGTTTGAATTTAATTAATTTAAGGTGAACAAATTACTTGTAATTAGATTACAAGTAATCGTATTACATAATCTAATTACAATTTTCTAATGGCGAATGTGTAATTAGTAAATTTAATTCGTCTAAAACAGAATCTAATTTTTAATTTTTAATTCGAGCTATTACACCAAAATGAGTTGTAATGAAATTACGTTTCAAATTAATTTTTCAATTGCTTTTTTGATTGGTGTTTAAATTTGTTGGAATTCTTCACTTCACCATTTGTTGATGTTTCATGTCCGCAAATCAAAGATGTCAAACAAAACGTCACAAAATACTTCCAATATCCACTGCGATTTGTAATTGTGATTTATTGGAAATTTGATTATGCAATGCGCGAGTTGTAATCTTAATTACTGGATGATGATGTAATCTAGGTAATTTGGAAATTTCAATAAAATATTCTTCCCCAGTTGGTAAATTAGGTTCGCCACTAGTGAATACAAACATTAAATATTATAATTTAGATCATGTGCTTATCCAGGGAAGCTGAAAAAATTTTCAAAGAAGCAGAAGATATGCGGCGAATATTAGACGTTCCTCATTCCAATAAATCGTCAGAGAAGGTATGTTTGATTTATCCAAACTGAGAGTTCGCTGTTTTAAGTAACCTAACCAAAGGTTGGCGGTTTGGTATTTGGTCTCACTCTGGTTCTTGTTTGAATATCTCAACACGAAGGGGGTGGGTGCACAGTGTTTGATTTAAAAAAAAGAGACCTCAATGCTCTTCCATGTAACAAAAGTGAAAGTGAGACAGAGCTGGAGGACTCACCCACACGGATGGCCTTCAGCTACGTCATGTATCGAAATAAGCCAATATAAATTAAAAAAATTAATTTCACACCAGAACTGTAACTATATTGATGTTCAACAATTGGGAAATTATTATCTATTTTTTTTTTGTAATCACACATCCCTAAAGTATTTAATTTCAAGACTGAGGGTTTTTTAGACTATGAACCAATGACTATTCAAACTACATCATAAAAATTTGAAATAGGATGATCTGAATTGGTACACAAAAGAAGAAGGGTGTTTAAAAATGAAACTTTATTCAAATTTTTTTAAATTTAGTCACTAGATTTTTTTAATTCGAAAATATGAATATGAGCATTTTAAAATTCCATTAAGCTTAAGAAATAAAGTTTACACCCGTATTTGCTATTAAAACTATCTGGCATTTGTTAAAAAATGAGATTTTTCAACATTGATACAAATATTATTGCAATAATTCCAACACGTTTTGTTGCCGTTCAACTTAAACTGCTGAAATCAAAGAAAGGAGACGCTTACTTATTTTGTATAACTGTTTTACAAACTGAATACGCTATGTTAAAAAATTATAATATTATTAGTTGGTATCACATGTCTTTATGAGCATTTCTGTTGCAGTTTGAATAATGAAATATGTTATTGTAGTTTGATAGTGTTGCAGGATTAAATCGTTGAAGTTTCGCTAATTGAAGGACAAACTTTGAAAAATTATGTAATCGGCAACATTGAAAAATTATGAAATTGGCAACATTGAAAACTATGAAATCGGCAACATTTAAAGATTCCATAACAAAAGTTAATATTATTAAAATTTTAAAACATTTAATNATTTAAAGATTCCATAACAAAAGTTAATATTATTAAAATTTCAAAACATTTAATAAAATAAAATTTTATGGTCCGAATCGGACCATAAATATCATACATAAGCCTTGGCAAATGAACTCCATATTTTCAAATTTGGCCCTATCCCCACTAGCCCCCCTGCACCCTTTTATAAAATTTTTATCAACAAAAATATGCTCATAAATTCATATATATGCATAAAATAAACAATCATTAATTTTTTTTTATTACCTTGGTCAAGGTTGCTATGAGGAATAAAATCCAAATGTCCTCTAAGAGGTTAGCCCATAACTTATTTTTTTTTAATTTTAATTTTTTTTTCCCNAAATTTTTATCAACAAAAATATGCTCATAAATTCATATATATGCATAAAATAAACAATAATCATTAATTTTTTTTATTACCTTGGTCAAGGTTGCTATGAGGAATAAACCCCAAAAGTCCTCTAAGAGGTTAGCCCATAACTATTATTTTTTTTTTATTTTTATTTTTTTTCCCAGCCATTATAATTTCAAACTATGTTACTACGACAATTTTTAAATTTCAATATTAATTTTACTGATTAAATTTTTATTAGCGTATTTTTATTAACGCTAAGGTCGACATTTTTCAATTAATTATATTTTTGAAACTGTTAATAATTTAAAATTCGAAAGTAAAAAAAAATTACATTTGTTTACAGAAGCGAAGGTTTGTTATTTTTTTTAAATTGATAATTTTCCTAAAAATAATAGTTATGGGCTAACCTCTTAAGCTGGATCTATAGTTGCCTTTCCCCGACCGTGCTTCGAGGAAAGTGCGGTGTGGTTAAAAAATTTTAATGACACAATCAGTTTTTTCCAAGGCAACTGCATTCAAATAGGTACTGAATGTTTTTAACCACACCGCACTTTCCTCGAAGCACGATGGGGGAAAGGCAACTCTAGTTTCAGCTTTAGAGGACTTTTGGATTATTCCTCATAGTAACCTTGACCTTGGTAATGTTGCACAGCGTATTTCCTGTGTACGCTTCTCTGATAATTCAATCAGCTGAAATAAAAATATTTCAATTCAATTATCTTCAATCTCTATTATTAGTGATATTTAAAAAAACGGGCAATTATGGGTGAACTTACCTGTAAGATTAACCGATTGTCCTTCCAACTACACTTTCCTTTTCTCAAATTATCAAAAATGGAAGCTAATATAATTAATTAAAAAAATTAGTTTTAACCATTAACATCATAAGCAAAAACTCAACCTCACACCCGATCCCCTAACTTTCTCAGTTCCTACCCTTTAGTGTTTTCAAATACTGTGGGGTGGGTGTAGAGAAAGCGGTCATGCGTAGAATGAGAAATTTTGGTACTAAAAATCGTCGTTTTTAGGTATCTAAATGGTGCTAAATATTTGGCAAATAGGATATAAAATTTTCAAAATAGGTGCCAAAAATCAGCGGAATGCTACCTGCATTCGTAGAAGTGAAGAGGTTGATGAGAAAGGAACATTTTAGTGATATGAAACGTTCCCATTGAATTTATATAAGTATAAGTATAAAATGTAAGACTGAAGAGTTATTTATGCATGATTTTATCCTACAGGAAAAATTTCGATCTTTGACAAAAATTCAGGAGAAAAAACAGGAAGCTGAGAAAAGGAGAGCGCTTAGGCAGCAAGCCAGCAAAGCACGACACGAAGCTGTAGAGAAAGACAAAATGTTGAAGAAATCAGTAAATGAAATACGTAGAAATGAAAAACCAGGGGAGGTTCATAAGGTTTTATTTCAGTTATATAATTTACTAAGTGAAAGTTGTAACAAAAATCAACTTCATTAGGAAATATCTTTCGTATTTTCAGACCATGACAGTTTGTATTGATAGTAATATCAATGAAAAAGAAGAACTTGGTGCATATTTGGTAGCTGAGGAAATCAAATATGAGATAGGATCCAATCTACTTCCGAAGTCATTTGGATTCAAACGAGAGACAATGTATCAAGCAATGGGGAATGACTTGAAAGTGGGTTTCGTTTGATTTGTTGTATACATTCCCACCCCGTTGCGTTGGGTGTGGTGTAGTGATTATCACACGGGACCCGTAGTTGGAAAGTTAACATTTAGAGTATTAGAGACACCCCTTCAAACATATTTTGTTAACATTGTGGTATTAGGTAACATACCACCAAGAGACTTGTTCGGTGGGAATGTATGTTTTTTTGGAAATTTAATGACATTCTTCGAAGGTCTTCATAGTATTATAAATATTTTTACAGCTCCAAAAATTGTCAAAATGGGAAGAAGAGGATCAAATTCTTATCTTACTAGAAACAGATGATATTGTACCGAAACTTTATTATCAAATTCATGAATCAGATCCAGCCACTGGTACCTTCACTGAAAAAATTAATTTGATCACCTTTGTCAAATCTATCCAAGAAAGTGTAACTGGAAAATCTGTTACTTTGATACTATACGGAATGGAGAAGTACTTCAAGTGAGCTTTAAAAAGATTATCTACGAAAAATGATGACAATGTACAATATTAAGATTACCCTATCTTTAGGAAAATGAAGAAGTATAATCAAAATGAATTCCGAGGACGTGTTGTCAACAGTACCAAACAGAAAAAATGTGGAACAATGAATCAGCTTCCTATAATTTCAAAGTAATCACTTTTGAATTACATAATAGCATACAAGAAAACCGAATCAAGTTAAATTAGGGTCTAGTGCAGAAAGAGCACTTGTTGATTTTTAATTTTCAAACATTTCCGTTTCCAAGTGGAGGCAGTTAAACCTGGCTGTAAATATTTTGAAACAAATACGTGGGATTTGGCGGATGCGACAGTAAAGGATAAAAAGTTTATCATATGCACTCTTAATTATGCTGAAAATGATGTGAAAAGTTTTTATGTGGGGGTTCGCTTTGCTAATCCTGTAAGGATTATCTAAGATCAGATATCGGAATAGGCTGCACAAAGGCAAACAATGTATCTTTGGAAAGCTACAAAATCAAACAAGAATGTACTAATGTTCACGTTATTCGTCATCACTTGAGGTCAGGAAATATAAAAATTTAAAAACTTAGTAAAATTGGAAATAGTTTGAACGCTCATAACAAACTGCACTACTAAAGGAACGGCATGAATGGTGCAGTGGCATTTAACTTTGCAAATATTACCTCATTTGACTATGTTCAAATAAATAAATTTGATGACATATCCTTATCTCTAGATGCTAATGAGGTCAAATGGCTAAACTATTGGTGTTTGGTTTGACAAGAGCTTTGCAAAAACGCCACATTTGTCCTAGTCAAGCCTATTCCGATAACTGACATTTTGTGAGCACTAAAAATCAAACAAAGTGATGGCCCATAATGCGACATGTCACATTATCTTGAGCATAATTAGGAGCAAAATTGTTCAAATTTTCATTCAATTCTGTCGAATCTGCTCTATATCGGGTATTTCCACAAATACGTTTCAATAATCTTTTGTAGTCAGGTTTTACTTTTACATATTTGTTCCTAATGGAAACCGAATTTTTAAAAACTTTTAAATCAACAAGTGCTCTTTCTGCACTAGAACCTTCAATTCAAATGCTCAAACTCTTTGAGGATGTGAATTTTTGAGTTTTTCTTACACATTATAATAAGACCGATCTGTCGAAAACCGACAGGGATAGGATAACTTTTAGTACTTCAAGTAACTATAATGACAGTTTTAAAATATTATATAGTATCGAATTCCAAAGTTCTATGGTAGAGTTGCAGCTACATACTCAAACTTCATACAGAGTGATTGACAGTGTGGATCAACTTGGGAAGCTCTTAGTAAATTACACTAAAGCCATTGCAGAAGCTCCTTTCAAGTAAACATAATACAGTGTGTCTAGTATTTGAAAAGCATAAGGAAAAGAGACTTTTGACTCTATGCTCTTTGCTATAAAAAGCTAGTGCCTTAAGGCACTTTCTTTCTCCAGTAAAGAGCAAGGCCCCAAAAATCCTTTTCCTTATTCGTTTAAATTACTAGAAAAACTGAAGTAGGAAATTTGATTTGTGATTAGTGGTTTACATTATGTTTCAATTTTCACAGGAAACAACGAAAGGCAGAGGGCTTTGATTGGTTTGCGTCTACCGATTCAGCAGGTTCAGTTAGGGTTGATAAAGATGGACAAGGTCTTGGAGCTCTTTGGATGGAACAGTTACAATTATTCGGGAATGTTGGTATCGATGCAGCCCGAGCAATTTACAAATTTTACCCATCACCAAAGTTACTTCTGAAGGTATGTTTCTTTATTTTAACTAATTATTTGTGGTTGTTTAAAAAAATATATCGTTTCCAGGCGTACAGTGAGTGTGAAACTTCTGAAGAAGGGATGAACTTGCTTCGTGAAATTGATGTAAGTTATTCACTGCTCTCAGGAACAATAAACCCATGGGGATTTACTTTCAAAGAATATAGAAAAGTAGAGAAACATGGGTAAAAGTTCAGGTCTCTAAGATCACATGGTCAAAGTTATGGTTGAAAATCAAAATTTTTGAAAGTAATTCTGAGACACCAATCCTTTATTGTTGTGTCTCATAACTATGTTCAAAAGCACTGATTTTTCAATAAATCATTACTTTTTACCCTTTTATCCTGAAGATCTTATTTTTCTTACTGTGTTTCCCTACTTTTGCATGTTCTTTAAAAAATTTTAGTAGTAAAAATATGCGAGTTGGTATTTAGTAATAGGATTCATCGCTGTGTCTCATAATAAGAGTAGATTATTCGACGAGTCTAATTGGCTCAAAGATTTCAACTCTTGAATTTTCTAGATGATTTTATGCATGACTTCTCTATATGAGATATTTTTTGGCCATGTCAAAGAATGCAAAATTATACAAGTAGGAAAATTATTGTAACTATTTTTCACAGGGTATCGATTTTTCAATTATCGATAATTTTGAATTATTATCATTAGCTAATAATTTTGATAATTATCAGATAAATTGGATAATTAAATTTCATCTAAATGTACTTTTTATCAAGTTTAATTAGAAACTGATTCAAAACAGTATAAGCAGCTACTTATCAAAACAAATCCTAGTCAATTTCAGTTTCATCCACATCTTCATCAGAGTTGCTTCCAATTTCTGTTTTATTATCATTACTCCCCTTATTCGCTTTAGGAATAGTATTGTTTTCGTGATCGGTCTCGTAAACACATTTCAAGTTATATCTTTTTAAACTTCGGACAGAATTTTCATTTTTGTAGATGAAAGTTAGTTCAGACGCCTATTTCCAAGGCGATTCCTAAGTTAAGAGAATGATCTCGAAGTTTGAAAAAATCATTTCAATGCCAGCTGTGCTTCCATTGGCTGAAAGAAATTGCCTACACAAATGAAGATATGTGTAGTGTATTTCTACTAATTAAACAAATTGAGTATTATTTTCATCGATTGTAATCAGTTCCCACCAGATTAATTAAAATTGAAATAGAACGAAGCGATTCTTCATATAAAAAAAGAAGGAATTGAACCGGCAACATGGCAGATTAACAATGGTAAAATTCAAAGGCAATTACATTTAAACGTTTTGGTAAAATTACTAATCATTGAATCGTTGAGACAAAAACTGTTTTTTTATCATCATGATAATTATGAACACGAATTTATTTTATCATTATCAACGATAATTATCAATGATAAATTTCATTTGGGAACCCTGATTTTTTCATCAAAAAAGTATTGTTTAATTTGGGGCAGGTGCGATTCGGCGTGGGACCACTTACGCAAGAACGGAAACTGGGACCTGAGTTGAGTAGGAAAATCTACAGATTCTTCATATCCACAAACCCAGAACAATGTTTGGGAGCCCTTTGACAAGTCTTGAAGGAGAAGACTTTCAACGACAAAGATTTTGGCTCTAGACAACTTCAGGCAAACTTTCAACTTTATTGACTTTTCGAACTCGACCCTTGGAAATCAAAAATGTCAGATACCAACAATCCCAAAGTTCAAATTAGTCTGTTTTTGACCACGTTTTTTTCGTTTTGTGTATGTATTGTCGAAACATGGCGTTAACCTTGGCAGGGCTTTCAAATTCAAAAATATTGACAAATATTAAAAAAAATAGCCTTGTGCACAACATAACGCAAAAAATTTTTTATTTCCGTAGAATTGAGAGGTTGAGTATGGTATCGACCATTAACATTTTTGAGGTTGGATTTAGGCAATGGTGGAAGATGAGACCTTTCCATGTTATCTACCTATTCTAAACTACAAAGCTACTGACAACGGAAGATCCTTGCTAACGCCCAATATGAAAGTTAATAAATAAAAATAAAATAAAAAACCCAAACCTAAAAAACAGGAAGTATAAAAACTTTACGTTGAACTAAAAAAAAAAGCAAAAAAAAAGTAACAGGAAGTTTCTACGAGAGGCTACCTTCTACTGCCGAAGCCTAGATTAAACGAATTCTGAAAAAGCTAAAATGAATTAGCACGTTCTTACGCGATACTCCTCAATTGGTGATACATTTAGCGCATGACTGAATGAATTCATACATGAATCGCAGTGAATTTTTTCTTTTCCATCTTTAATTACAGTTTTTATTTACTAGAACAAGACAATGAAACATTTAGGAAAATTTTATTTTTTTAAATTTCTCAGCAACTTTGGACTAAAAGATGTATGCCCGAGTCCTTGGACGTTCTCTTCACTGTGTAAGCTACGAAACCGTTGAAAATAGCCAAGTTCTCTAGTCCAATTTTCTTAGTTATTTTTGCAACAATTATACCACCTAACTAATCGTGTAACTTGTCAATTAAAGGTAACAAATACTTTATAACATTCAAAACAATCTTGTCTCATGTACATCAGCTAATTTTGGCTAATTAATTTGTAATTATTAGTGGAAAAAACTATATTCTTGCAGCCGTAAATTATAACACTCGGGACAGAAATGCATTGGTCTAATCACGTGGTGCATAAATCTCGCGGCTCAAGGCTATTTGATTTGAGAATACTTACTAGACTTCTCTGCCTCAGCTCCAGTCTTTGGCTCAATAGTAGAAGATCACCTCGAAAAAACAATAGATTAGGGGTACTCAATCTGGATTTGTAAACTTACAACTCTGTAAGTTTACAAAACTCGCACATGCGCAGTTCAGATTTGTAAAGTTACAAAGTTACAAAGTCTGAGTGGGAAATTGTAACCTTAGTTCGTGTTACTTTTTGTAAATACTGCTGCACGTTACTGATGCTTGGCCCTTTGGAAAACCATCAAAACTATGGTTACTAAGGTACTTAACAGCTGACTCAAGCTGTGTATCATTAATTATTTGTTTACTCTGAATACTCACCTGTTTATAAAAAAAAATTCAAACAGCTACAGCTTCTCCAGTGAATTGATTAAAATTTTTACTTTTTGTTGTGAAGATTAGGTTAAAAAAAAGAAGCAAATCAAAAACTTTTCTATTTTGTAAACTAAAAACATGCCCTTTTGGTTTGTTAAGTTTACAAAGGCTTTGTAAAGTTACGGACCAATAAGGAGGCTGGAATTTGTTTCTCGCCAAATTTCCCAATTCAAATAATTAAAAATTACATTCACAAAAATCCGAGGTTTTAGTTCGGTTTGGTAAAATAAAATAAAAATTTGGATATTCACTAGTACGCTCAATTTTGAGATAGACATTAAGTAGCAAACTCACACCCAGCTTAGGGTGAGTTTACACAAATATATATTTTGATGTTTTTTGTTTAATTCAAATGCAACTGCTTACACTTTAGACATCAAATTGTATTCTAAGTAAAGCAAAGGTTACATTTTAATTTTTTTTAGAAAACAAAGTTATCATGACGGTTAAGATTAGTGCTAATTAGTTTAGCCAAGCTTGCTAAAGTTATTTCCAATTGCTCAAAGTATTGGTTAATTTCTTACGTCAATTTTTCAGTACGTGACCGCATGATGTTCTGACTTCGTGAGGCCAATGTCTTCTTTGTATCTTTTCAGAAAATGATATGCCCAATCCTTTCCAGAAAGATTCCAGACTAATTTGTTAACCATTTTGCCCGCTTTATCTAACATCATCTTCGTAATCATTGGGATATCGAGAACATCCAGAGGCTGACCCTAATCTCCGCACACTTTTATGAGTTTCACGGGTTCCACTTCCATCTGCGGTGTGAAAGTTGTTTGGCCCCCACACGGTCTGCAATGGTTGCCTTACGCCTTGTTTGAAATCGTTTTCATGAGAATTTTCAGCACGCCTCAGTGACATTCCAATCTTGACAGATTCAATAACCTTGTTCAGCAGTTCAGTTGAATAGTCTACGTAGCGTCGCGACCCCAACGTTCGCTTTTAATCACGAACCATTCTCCACTGCTCAATTACAGCTGATAGTCAAATTTATTTTGCAAAACTAATAGGTTGTGTAAACTCACCCCTAAAGTTCAATATTGAGTTAACTTTTTACATTTAATTTCATAACGTAGATCGACAAGCAAATTTTAAAAGGTCGATTTTTTATACCTCTGCTTATTTACTGAACTAACTAACCAATATGCACTTGAAGTCGATGAGGTCATCGAAAGATAATCTCACAGTTAAATGTATTCAGGTGACCAATTTTCAGTAAAATGATACCGCCAGTACAATCACCATTTACATAAGACCAAAAAATAAAAGGCATGTCAAAAACCTACTCATGGTATTAGCAAGACTTATGTTTATTATAAAGGCATAGTTGGGCTTATAATTCTGTCTACTGCTAAAGTTAAGACAAGCTTAATATATTCTCCCAAATTTTGTGTAAACTCACACCCACTGTGTAAAGTAACCCCGTTCTAGGGTACTTTGAATGTCTACACAAAGCAAAACCAAATTCAGAAACGTAAATGTATATGACTCATTAGAAGTGTGGGAAATGAGTCAAAAAGTAGAGTAGCCGGTGTATTTCTACACTGGACCATGGGTCTCCTTATCTCACAGGAGAGTTTTTAACTCATACTTATTGACCCTGGGAATTAGAGCCTAGCTTGGCTATAGTGAGATTACGAGTCTCCTCACATCTACACACCTGACGATACAGAACTCCCACAGAACCCCCCTTGGGTAGTTCCTCACGAAAAGTGAGTGTTTTTGTATTAACATCAAAACCACTCTCAAACTCTCATCTCCATATAAGAGACAATCGTCACCAATACTCTAGAGAGAGAAAAACAAAACCTGTAACTCTATAACATGTGTCTTGTCACACTTCATCTCATCAACCTCGCTGAGTATATTTATTTATATTATGAATTTGATTATATAATAACAACAATTTTAGTAAACAATTAATATACAAACTATAGATGATACTCTTTAGCACAATGGTGATTACAAATATTACTTCCGCTACATGAACATCGAATTACCAAAATCGAAATTCAAAACATGAAAATTTATTAATTTAATATTATGTATGAATTGCTACATAGCTGCCATCAAACACAGACATATTCATTTGAAATAATTACCGCTAAGCTAATATCAAATTACCGGTAGCGGAATTACAATTTTACCAAACTTGCTATTTAATAAGGAGAATTCATTGGTACATCACAACCATTAAGCACAAACATATTTACTTAAAATTATTACCGCTAAGCCAATATCGAATTACTGCGACGGGAGTTACTAACCTGAAAAAATTTGCTATTTTAATGATATAAATACATTTGTACATAGCTGCAATGAAGCATAAATATATTTGTTTGCAATTATTACCGCTTTACTAATATCGAATTACCGGGAGCAGAATTACAAACCTCAAAAATATGTTAATCTTGTGATATAATTGCATTGAAATGTACCAATTGATTTATATAACAAGAATAGCATGCTTTTGAAGTGTGTAATTCCGCTTCCGGTAATTCGATATTGGCATAGCGGTAAAAATTTANCCGCTTTACTAATATCGAATTACCGGGAGCAGAATTACATACCTCAAAAATATGTTAATCTTATGATATAATTCCATTGAAATGTACCAATTGATTTATATCACAAGAATAGCATGCTTTTGAAGTGTGTAATTCCGCTTCCGGTAATNGCAGAATTACAAACCTCAAAAATATGTTAATCTTATGATATAATTGCATTGAAATGTACCAATTGATTTATATAACAAGAATTGCATGCTTTAGTGTGTAATTCCGCTTCCGGTAATTCGATATTGGCATAGCGGTAAAAATTTAAAAATTTGTTTATTTGATGGTGGCTATGTACCTTTGCATTTATATGATTTGAATAACATATTTTTGGGGCTTAGAGTTCTGCTCCCGCTAATTCACTATTGGTGTAGCGGTCATAAATTCAAATAAATATTGTATACTTGATGTCATTTTTATACTAATGCTTTTCTATCATTGGAAGAACTAATTATTGAAGTTTGAAATTCCGCTTCCGGTAATACGATATTACAATAGCGGTAATTATTTCAAACAAATGTGTGTGTTTGATATACCAATGGTTTTAAATCATTAGAATAGCTAATTTTTGAGGTTTGTAATTCTGCTCCCGCTAATTCGATATTGGTATAGCGGCATTAATTTCAAAGAAATGCTTATGCTTGATAGTAGCTACATACCAACGTATTTATATCATTAGAATGCCAAAGTTTTGAGATTTTTAATTCCNTAGCATGCTTTTGAAGTGTGTAATTCCGCTTCCGGTAATTCGATATTGGCATAGCGGTAAAAATTTAAAAATTTATTTGCTGGTGGCTATGTACCTTTGCATTTATATGATTTGAATAACATATTTTTGGGGCTTAGAGTTCTGCTCCCGCTAATTCACTATTGGTGTAGCGGTCATAAATTCAAATAAATATTGTATACTTGATGTCATTTTTATACTAATGCTTTTCTATCATTGGAAGAACTAATTATTGAAGTTTGAAATTCCGCTTCCGGTAATACGATATTACAATAGCGGTAATTATTTCAAACAAATGTGTGTGTTTGATATACCAATGGTTTTAAATCATTAGAATAGCTAATTTTTGAGGTTTGTAATTCTGCTNATTAGAATACCTAATTTTTGAGGTTATAATTCTGCTCCCGCTAATTCGATATTGGTATAGCGGCATTAATTTCAAAGAAATGTTTATGCTTGATAGTAGCTACATACCAACGTATTTATATCATTAGAATGCCAAAGTTTTGAGATTTTTAATTCCGCTCCTGATAATTCGATATTGGCATAGCGGTAATAAATTGAAATAAAAACGGTGTTTGACGTCATCTATATACCAGTATATTTATATCATTGGAATAGCAAATTATTGAAGTTTGAAATTCCGCTCCGGGTAAGTCGATATTGGCTTAGCGGTAAAAATTTCAAAGAAATATGTTTATGCTTAATGGCTGCGATATACTAAAGTATTTAAATTATTAAAATAGCAAGTTTTGTTACCAACGTTAAGTTGATTGCCAAATAGCTTAGCGGTTATTATTTGAAATAAATGTCTGTTTATTGGAAGCTATGTAGCAATGCATTTATAACATTTAATTGGTAAACTATAGTTTTTGAATATGATATTCATGGTAATATGATATTCATGGTTTTTTTCTCGGTAATATGATATTCATGTAGCGGCAGTCATATTTCTAATCACCATGGTGCTACAGAAAATCATCTGTAATTATTTCATATAATTATTATCTTTATAATATCATCTAATCTATATATTATTATTATTATCTATATAAATCATTTAATCCTTAGTACAGGTTTTGAGAATTTGTCCTTGTCATTTCTCTTTGATAGAGACCATCCTCTATTTTCAGTTGGGTTATTTTTACATGTCGACTCCAATAAGGTTGATAATTTTAGCACCATCGAACTCCTTGTGCAAATAGCTATTCCCACATAGAAGTTTCATCGACCTTATTTCAGTCGCCATGTAAATACAAGCATTTGAACAAACGTAGTTTTCCCATGCAATCCACTGTTGAACCCAAGTTCCTCCCCTTCCAAACCACCAAACCCATCAGCTTCAAAAATTAACTAATTAGTGAATTTTATTAAATCGTTTAAATTAAATATATNAACTCCCACAGAACCCCCCTTCCCAATAACACTGGACCTCCAGTGTCCACTATCAAGAGTCCACTGTATCCTCTAACTCAGTACAACTAACCTTAATTAAACTAGTTCGGCAGATGGCGGAAATTCAACGCCCAGGATTATTTACAACTACAGAGATTATTTGGTTGAATCACCCATACCGGGGGCAAGGTATAAAATTTCTAAGTTTTTTTCGAAAAAAATTTTTTTCCGTTTTTTTTCGCATAGAAATCCGTTTCATGACTTTCTGAAGCGATTCTGAAAATTTTTTGAAAAAAATTTTTTTTCGGAAATTTTCTAAGTACAAAATTTAAAAAAATTTTTTCTAAGTCCAAAATTTTGATTTTGGGTTCAATTATAACCCAAAAAAATTCTTATACAAAAGTTGCTCAGAATGAAAATCCGAACAACTTATCCATTTAAGAATTTTCTCTGTGGTGACCCCTTCAGGTCAAAAGTCAGGTCAAAAGTCAAATCAACTTCCAATGCATTTAGCATGGACGGGGGCAAGGTAAAAATTTCTAAGTTTTTTTTCAAAAATTTATTTTTAGTTTTTCCGCATAGAAATTCGTTTGAGGTCCTTCTGAAGCGATTCTGAACAATTTTTTGAAAAAAAAATTTTTCAAAAATTTTCTAAGTACAAAATTTTTTCAAAGTCCAAAATTTTTTAAAATTAAAAAAATTTGGTTTTGGTTGCTTTTTTTGACAAAATATGTTTATATAAAAGTTACTCAGAATGAAAAGCTTAACAACTTTTCCATCTAACATTTTTCTCTGAGGTGATCCCTTCAATTCAAAAGTAATGTAAACGTCCAAAGTACCCATACCGGGGGCAAGGTAATTTTTTTCGAAAAAAATTTTTTCCTGTTTTTTTTTTCGCATAGAAATCCGTTTCAGGACATTCTGAAGCGATTCTCAAAATATTTTGAAAAAAAAAATTTTTTTTCGAAAATTTTCTAAGTACAAAATTTGAAAATTTTTTTCTAAGTCCAAAATTTTGATTTTGGGTTTTACTATAACCCAAAAATTTCTTCTATAAAAGTTGCTCAGAATAAAAATCCGAACAACTTTTCCATTTAACATTTTTTTTTGTGGTGACCCCTTCAGGTCAAAACTCAGGTCAAAAGTAAACTCAACTTCCAATGCGTTTAGCATGGGCTGGGGCAAGGTAAAAATTTCTATTTTTTTTTCAACAATTTTTATTTAGTGTTTCAGCGTAGAAATTTCTTTGAGGTCCTTCTGAAGCGATTCTGACAAAGGTTTAAAAAGTTTTGTGTCCTTAAATTTTCTAATATCTCTTATAGAAAACCGAATCAAGATCGGTCACTGTTACGGCTAGTCGGTTTATGTGAAGTGACACATTTGCGACTCAATACCGTGCTTCTGTGTTTGTATACACGCTGAAGCATATGTGAATTGAATTACATTAGTTCTGCTTACCATTATTATTGAAATACATCGTAGTTACACACAACAGTCGTTGCAGGAGTTATTCCCTACGCAGAGCAGTGGTGATGCCTCATTCTGGGAAAAATCTCCTGTGCCGGGTAAGAACCTCAGCTTTTTCTAACACTAATGTTTCATCTAAGCGTTCTACACATCTGCTGGATAAATCTTTTCCAACCGTGAAACATTGCCACAGTCAAGCCCCGGTGATCTATCCCTGCTTATTCTCAGTGCTACCCACCAGTGCTCTCTACCAGTGCTCCCAGTGATCTTCAGGAGCGATCCCCAGTGTTCCCAAGTGATCCCCTCTATTGATCCCCAGTGATCCCCACCAGTGCTCCCTAGTGATCCCCACCAGTGCTCCTTAGCGATCCTNATCCCCTCTATTGATCCCCAGTGATCCCCACCAGTGCTCCCTAGTGATCCCCACCAGTGCTCCTTAGCGATCCCCATCAGTGATTCCCTCCATTGCTCCCCAGTGATCCCCACCAGTGTTCCTTAGTGATCCCAACCAGTGTTCCCCAGTGATCCCCACCAGTGTTCCCCAGTGATCCCCACCAGTGTTCCCCAGTGATCCCCACCAGTGTTTCCCAGTGATCCCCACCAGTGTTCCCCAGTGATCCCCACCAGTGTTCCCCAGTGATCCCCACCAGTGTTCCCCAGTGTTCCCCACCAGTGTTCCCCAGTGTTCCCCAGTGTTCCCGTGATCCCCACCAGTGTTCCCCAGTGATCCCCACCAGTGCTCTCCAGTGATCCCCACCAGTGCTCCCCCCAGTGCTCCCCAGTGATTTCTACCAGTGCTCCTCAGTGAACCCCTCACCACTGCTCCCTAGTGATCCCTACCAGTGCCCCTCAGTGATCATCAGCAGTGCTCTCCAGTGTGTCCCACCACTTGGTAAACTTTGCAAGTAATATTGATCAATTCAAACTGAAAATGAACGGTAAATGGAAAATGGTACCTGACTGTAACCTNGTAATATTGATCAATTCAAACTGAAAATGAACGGTAAATGGAAAATGGTACCTGACTGTAACCTCTCTAATACTGGCTTGGCCCAAAATTTTACGCCGTTTTCATCCCAGCACAGCAAGGTTAAATGAGACATATTGTGTTTAGATAATGTGTTGTAGCACTAACAGACTTAGTAATATTATTGTGGCATTGGTGTAGGTGGAATAAGGTGGTGATTGATTGTAACATATACATTGCAACATAATCATTGTAACATCAGAAACTGATCTGAGAAAACTAAACTAGCGTACCTGCATTCTGCAATTGCCTTCTATCATGTTTTATGAATATGTGCCTGAGTGTTTATCATTGTATCATTCGTCGTCGTACCAGCTGAGGTGAATGCTATATTTCCTTTTATAGCGCAACATATTACTGCTGAAGAACTTCTGGCCCCAGGCCACCTCAACCCACTCTCCCTTGGCGCTTTCTTAGGATTTGGCTGGACTCAAGAACAGCTACAGTATGCTGATCAAGTGTCAAGAAGGTTGTTCGAAGAACTAAACTTATTCCCCACCAGACAGACACAAATCGTTTGTTGCACAATCCTGGAGGATGAAAACGGTGAACCGATTTTAGATGAGGATGAAAATTTGCTCAGTTGCCAGCAAATTATGGTACCTTGGGCGGATACTGAGAGACGACTTGGATTTCGGTTTGCTTGTCGCGGTAAGTCGTCTTTTTTTAAGAAAACTTGAAACGCAAGCAAAAATATAATTTGAAGAGCTGACCGCAACAACAGTATGTAAGCCATTTGTAGTAAGTGAGNTTGAAACGCAAGCAAAAATATAATTTGAAGAGCTGACCGCAACAACAGTATGTAAGCCATTTGTAGTAAGTGAGTATTATAGTTACAAACAAACAATGACAAACAAAACATATAACAAATAGTCGACTTGTAAGCGCGAAAGCTGTAGGGAATTGCTCCACTTGCTGAACCATCTATGATGTTGATAAAAATGGCAAACTCACTTTCTTTCATTCTAATTATCAAAAACCGCTACTTCCTATCAAATTAATACAACAGGCACCTTTTACAATTAGCCAATAGTAGAAAAGGAAGTTGTAAAATAAAAATTCATATGCGTTTTTTAAAACTTCGTCACAACAAGCTCAGCGATATCACATGAATCTACTGGTAACCATAGGTTGAGGAGTTTTAGAAATGTGTGATATATTCTTGTGACGGTCAACTCCTCAATTGAAAAAATATTAACATTATAAAATGTTAAATAAAAAAATTATTTCGAAAATATGATTGTAATTATGATAAATTTTTTTTCTTATTTATTAAAACCAATTTTATCCTTAAAAATGTGATTTTTGTTTACAAAATAATTCACTTCTTTCAAAAAAGTGAACATTTTACGTTTAAATATAATAATTCTATGCATTACATTGTTTTACATTACAATTTTTTTTATAAAAATTTGATTAGTGTAAAAAAAATTAGTTCGGTCTAAAACAAATTTTTTTAGTAAAAAGAAAATAATTTCTTCACTAAGAATTTTCTGTTGAAGTAGAAAATTCTTAGTTTGGCGTATCGTGTGGGTCCAAGAAACTAAATTAACAAACAATATCTTAAATCGTTGCAGGAACTCAACATCATCCCCACCATAAAGTGACTATGTCACCAACTCAAAACACATTTGTAGAACATACGAAGTTTGAATTTCACAAATTGTTGAAACTTATGTACTTCTTCCTAATTCGACAAAAAATTTCACGTTCGCTGCATGTGCCTGGAGGAAAAGGAGCAATCGTTCGTTGGAATTACTGGATTCGAGAGGCACTTGCAACAGTTGCCTGGCACGACTTACTACCAATTGGAGGCCCTGGAGACATAGTTGAAGTCGACGAATCCCACTTGTTCTCTCGGAAACACAATGTGGGTAGAATACTACGAGCAAATCAAACTTGGGTATTCGGCGGAATAAGCCGCACCTCAGGAGCTAGGTAATACAGTCAATCTACAACTATAAAGGAACATGTAAGAGACTTTTGTCCCCACTATCGTTACCGGAGAAAGTAGCAAACTTCATTAATGAAGTAGTAAACTAAAGTTTTTTGTGTAATTAAGTCATCCAATTTTTTATTTGAATTTTGAATTTTACTAACGCTATTGCCGATACACAACTAGCGGAATTATTGTGTGCTAGCACAAACATTAATGTTAATTTGTAATCTGCCTTCTATCCAAACCGTCATTAATTTCTTGTCTCAAACTTTGCACAAATTATGCATTTATTGCGCGTAATTATTACCATAATTACATAATTCCTAATGACAGGGCTTTGCATAAATTTCAATACTGAATAAAATTAAACCAATTTATACATTAGTTTTGCATTAAAATGTAAATGAGTCTTAATTAATAGCGCAGACTAGTGCAGTCTATTTGAATATTCGTGGAAGCTGAGGTGTGAGATAACCAATTCACATTCGAGAAATGTGGTAAGATCCCTTCGCATTATTTCACCGCACTCATCCTTTATTATTCATTATTTTAGGTTTGCCACAATAGTTGAAATGAGAAACCAAGAAACTTTGTTCGACGAAATGATGGAGAACATTCATCCGGATTCATTCATTTGCTCTGATGGTTGGGCTGCCTATAATGGATGTGACCAGTACTTCAACGGGCATGGTGTTGTTATCCATAACACAAATTTCCTCAATCCACCACGCACAGAAGACCCACTCTGGCTCTTAGGATTCAATGAAGAGTGCAGAGACCGCAAATGGGCTGGTCCATGCCCAATTGATCACAATCTTGAAGATCCACTGCTTCCAATACGTTTCCACATTCAGCGATGCGAAATGCAGTGGAGAGATTTGAAATCGCATCTACGCTGCATGACGAGGAGAAGCGACATGGACAATTACATTGGTAAATTCTATTCATAGCTGTATTGAGTCATAATAAATTTGCATTTTACAATAGGATACTGGATGTATTGCCAGAACACACTTTTCAGATTACCAAATGATGACGGAATCAGATTTCGACGTATGATGGAAGATATTCGGCGTGTGTACCCTGGACCACATCTCGAGCCTATCAAAAGAAACAAAGATGACTGTGATTGCATCGGCTGTACTGACAACCCTGCTTAAACGGAAGATGGGTATTTCTTGTTGAAACTGTTCTTTTCCCAACAAAAAAAAAAGAATCATGGTATGCGTTAGAAGGTTGGCTGTACGAGCCGCATACTAACTTAGACTGAAAACCTTCTCAGTAGTTATTAAAGTATACAGTGCTGTTACGAATGTCTACGAGGGTATACTGTCGAAAGAAAATATTTTTTTCAATCATGCTTCAGATTCCCATAAAAAAAAGCATGAATCGCATTTGAATGCTAAACAATTAAAAAAAAATTTTACCTTGCCCCAGCCTATGCTAAACGCATTGGAAGTTGAGTTTACTTTTGACCTGAGTTTTGACCTGAAGGTGTCACCATAAAAAAAAATGTTAAATGGAAAAGTTGTTCGGATTTTTATTCTGAGCAACTTTTATAGAAGAAATTTTTGGGTTATAGTAAAACCCAAAATCAAAATTTTGGACTTAGAAAAAATTTTTTTAAATTTTGTACTTAGAAAATTTTCGAAAAAAAATTTTTTTCAAAAAATTTTCAGAATCGCTTCAGAAAGTCATGAAACGGATTTCTATGCGAAAAAAACGGAAAAAAAAATTTTTCGAAAAAAACTTAGAAATTTTATACCTTGCCCCCGGTATGGGTGATTCAACNAACCCAAAATCAAAATTTTGGACTTAGAAAAAATTTTTTTAAATTTTGTACTTAGAAAATTTTCGAAAAAAAATTTTTTTCAAAAAATTTTCAGAATCGCTTCAGAAAGTCATGAAACGGATTTCTATGCGAAAAAAACGGAAAAAAAAATTTTTCGAAAAAAACTTAGAAATTTTATACCTTGCCCCCGGTATGGGTGATTCAACCGATTATTTACAAATAAAGAGATAACCTAACGGAGTGAGAACCCTGGAAGACCTTGAAAAAGTCTTGAGGTTGGGGAGACTCGAACCGAGATTCTGCTCGCCATCTTCTCTTGAGCGGAAAGTGCCGCTGAATGAAAAAATGTAAATAAAGTACCTGATGGTGAGGAGGATGATGAGGATGTTGGCTGGGGTGCTGGTGAGAATCCACTAGCCCAGAGGGGCACACGATGAATAAAGAGTCCCTCCGTGGGACAACACAAAACTGTCCAATAAATAAAGTCCCTCCTGGGACACAAACACAAAACAAAAAAACAAGAAACTGTATCGAATTTAATTAGTGATTGGCTGAGCCAATCACTATAAACAAAACAAACAAAAAAAGACAAAAAACAAAATAATTATGAAAAATTATATTTTTTTGAGAGAGAGAAAGACCGGCCAGCTCAAGATCCAAAAGTAGTCTGGCGTCTTTAACGCCCCTCCGCCGCATGGCGCACTCCTTCCTCTGCCCATAAGGTATGGGCACTTTCTTTCCCACAGAAGCATATTTAAAGAATTTGAACATAAAAAATACTTTCCGTCATTTGCCACGTTCGATTGGACTAATCCAATAGCTAAGCCAAAACTGGTATAAAATTATTCAATTTAGATAAGCTATTTTTGGTCCACAAAATTAACCGAAATTTTGAATTAGGATGAAAAAGCATCTGCTGTTGTTTTGGTAGAAGTTCAAATTCTCCGTAAAAAATTTTATTTTAACGCTGTTTATATTGGGTAAGTGTTATGAACAGTTTTTTATATGACGAAGCCTAAATTTAAACATTCTTTTAAATTTGAAGTAATGAACGTTTTGTGGCACCACAACAAATACCGAGGATAAAAATACAAACTAAAAACCGAGGATAAAAATGGTTACATCAAACGCTGTTTATATTGGGTAAGTGTTATGAACAGTTTTTTATATGACGAAGCCTAAAGTTTAAACATTCTTTTAAATTTGAAGTAATGAACGTTGTGGCACCACAACAAATACCGAGGATAAAAATACAAACTAAAAACCGAGGATAAAAATGGTTACATCAAATTATGTTGGGCAGGGTCCGAAAAAGTTCTCAAACTTGAGATCGATATTCACCAAGTTAGTTTGCCTGAAAAGTTCGAAATTGCTATCATCAAAGTTGACCTTAATAAAAACTTTCCTAGTGTAAGCTGCTCTATTTCAAGCAAAATTACCAACTAAAAGTAAAAGTATGTTTAAAACAAAATTTATAGATACCAATGGCCATTTTGGGTTTTTGGGTTACCAAAAACTCTGCACCTAACGCCTGACGACGAAAATACTAATAATGTTGACGAAATATTAGTGTCAGCGTGGTTTTGGAACGATACTGTAGAAGATAGGGAAAAATATTCCGACCCAAATGTAGGCAGGAATGTACTAAAGAATTTTGAATTTATAATCTCACATCCAGTGGAGGGAGGCACGAAAAAATTCGAAAATGAGTACCTCATGCCACTAGGAACACCAATTTTGCACACATCTACCGGAAATACACATTTGATTGGAATGACGAATTACGTAACGGAAGACAACATTCAAAGGTAAAGAAAATTTTCCGGCATGATTAGGATTAAAAGTAGTTGAAACAATATCATCGTATTTTTATTTCAGTGCGGATGTCACCATTTTTGACGGTAATTTGACTTTTGAAAAAGGTGAATCAATGCGAAATATTATGATCAGCTTAATATTTTTGATAACTTTTTTTTCATTTTCAGAAAAGTCAACGAAGTTTGAAGATGAAGAAAATCGAGAGTCAACTTGTAGAACCAATACAAATTTAGAATTTTGTGTCCATATTTAAATTGTTTTACAGTGGAGCACGTTTATAATGTCAAAATTTCCCACTGTGAGAAGGAATAGTCTTACAGCCGCCATTTTCATTTAGCGGATGTAAGACCAATTTGTTCTTATTTAAAAATTTGTTAAATTTTGGCATTGTACAAGCGGTTAAATCTAATCACTCAGAACAAACTGAGTAGTTAGTTAAATAGTATTAGTTAAGTAAGATTTCTTCTATAATTTCAAATGTTCTGTAATTTTCTCTTTCACTGTATTGGAAATTAGAGCTTTATTTTCTAAATATTTGCATCGGGTGGAATTATTATGACAGTTTAGACTCGACCTTAATGTAAAGTGCTTCTCCGAGATTTGAATTCTTCACGGTCTATCTTTTCCAAACGATGGTAAAAATTATATGTATGATGGTTTTTTATTTTAGTATGAAATTCTATCATAGAAACAGAATATTCCATTTATTTAATTCAATAGGCTTAGAGGAAAGCAAACAAATGAATTAATTTGAATTGTTAAACCAAATTCCAAATTAAGATGTTTTGAATTTCTCTTATAACGATGAAGAATTTTGTCTCTTTACTTTATTCATCCTAGAAACAAAATTCTTTGTTTATTTGTCTTGTTTAAGACAAAGAAAAAGACACTTGTTTTTTGACTTAAATCCGTTCGTCTTAAAGCCCGATATTTCCCCATTCCAATTGCAGTTTCAAACTAATGCGCCAAAAATCACTCTTACAACCGAATTGGACCGATAAATAAGTTATTATAGTAAGTGCGCTCCACTGTAATAATAACAAAAATAAACAAATTTTTTGGACGGAATGAATTTGATGGATTTGTAGACGTGCTCATGTTCAAGTTTTAGTTTACAGTTTAATTGGCACGTAATTTTTTCTGATTATTGCTCAAGTTTTGCTCATAATGGTTAAGTAAGTAAAACTATCTGCAATGAAGATAGAAATTATAATAAAGTTGCCAAATAATCCGGAATAAAAACTTCTTGTCTGTTACTTTTATCGGTGATTTGTGACCGCCTTTGATCAAAAGTTATCCACCACCATTTCCAATATGTTGACGTGGCAAATTAATCCTAAACTGGACTTTGAATCACCTGGTACTGAAATTTGTATTACGTAACAATCATTACGGAACATATTGGAACCAAAATATTGAGAATTTGTTAAAAAACATTTTTTTTTGAAGGAAGATTACGAAGTCAAAATTTCCGTCGATTATAATGAAGAGTGAGATAAATACATTTCACAATTAGCATTCCTCATGTGGCTCAGTACTATTTGACTAAAGAAAACCTAAAGAAAACAAAAAAACCCTAAAGAAAATATAAATAAACCTAAAGGAATTTACCAGAATTACCAAAATCCGTGATTTGCAAAAATTAATTAAGTTTTGGTGAGGAGGGAAGAGTTGTAACAGTTAGCAGAGCGGGAGAGAGATTTGATCAACTCTAGGAGGGATTGGATAAACTGCAAATGGGTAAAAAATAATAAAAAACTACTGTATTCGTTTCCACATTAGTGTACAAGAATGTGACCAGATATATTTTAATATCGGAGAAATTCCAGTCCAGATCGAAGATATATTTGAAAAGTTAAAGAAATGTGTTACTAATCAATCTAGTATTGGTTAATTTTTCAAGTTGTAAGAAATATAGTAAAGGTGTAACTTTCATGTTGGGAAAGTTGTGGAAATGTGTTTTGGTATTTTTGGAATCATGCTATCGTTGTTAAGAGTACAAACGAAAACGAAATCGTGGAAGAAAAAAAAATAAATAGGTAAATAAGAACAACGATAAAGACAACTGGCCAAGTAAAGCCAATTTAACTTACGTCTTATATCCATCCACAAATACATATGATTGATTGACAAGGACGCCGTTTCTATGCATTTGCATAATCGCAGCGAAGCAACACTAATTGGTGAAATTTAGGATCTTCACGATTTATGAAAAATGGAGTCGATTAACGATAATCTCAACGTAAACGCATAATTTAATTTGCGTCGCACTTTTACAGCTTTTAATACATTTTGTACCATCGTAAGAACATTGTTGTTCGAATACCAATATTTTGACGATTTTTAGTTATCAAACACATTTAACCAATTTTATTTCAAAACTTTTGCTAAATCTAGCAATTTATTGGTGCGTTTCTTTGTCGGGAATACTAAATTTTTGAAATTCATGGCTCTAATTCAACTTGTTTTCAATAAAGGAACGTCCGTGGTGCTCATGTATACGCACACAAATTTTTTTCAAGGTATTGATGTGTATCAGAAGGTCAATAAAAGCTTTTCAATAACCGCGCATAATATCGCATAATTTTTTTGTAAATGCCGCATAATATTTTTGAAATTTACGCATAAAATGGGCATCCTTGATTGATATTTTAGTTATTATACCTGATTACTTTGACTGCCTAAAAAAGCAAAACCAAATCCAGACAAGGTAAATGTATATGACTTGATTAGAAACATATTTACAAAATTGCAGCCTAAAATACATTTTCCGTCATTAACCATTGGGCTATTCCAATGGTTAAGCCAAAATGAATATAAAATAATTGCAATCTAGATAAAAAGTTTTTGGTTCACAAAACTAACTAAATTTTGAATTAGGGTGACGTTGCATCTCCAATTGTTTAAGTAGAAGTCCAAATGATCCGTGAAAAATTCTATTTCAGCGCAGTTTATATTGGGTAAGTGTTGGTATGTACTATTCCTTATGACGAAATATAAAATTTAAATATGTAATTTTAATTTTAAGTCGTAAATGTTTTGTGGCACCAAAACAAATCCTGAATGATCTAAAAAAAACAAGGATAAAAAGGGTTGCATCAAATTATGGTGGTCAGACCCAGAGCACCAAAAAGTTGTTAAAGCTGAGGCTAAAATTGGCAAAGTTTATTTCCATAAACACATCGAAATTGTTACCATTATACTTGATACCAAATTCCATAAGGTAATCACTTCAATCTCTCGGAAAACTACTAATTAAAAGCAAAAGCACGTTTTAAAACAAATTAATAGATACCAGTTGCCGTTTTACTGTTACCAGAATTTCTGCGCCGAAAGCCTGGCGACCAAACAATCAATACTGATGTCCACGAAATATCAGAAGCGTGGTTGTGGACTGATGCTATAGCGGATAGGAAAAAATTATCCGATTCAAATGTAGGTACGAATCAATTAAAGAAATATTATTTTAATATCGTAGCCCCAGAGGAGAGCACCGTAATGAAATTCCAAAGTAAGTATAGGAACTCCAATTTTGCACACATCTACCACTGGAAAGATACATTTGTTAGGAGTGACATGTAACGTAACGGAAGGCAAAACTCAAAGGTGAAAATGATTTTCTGAAATGATTAATGTTAAAGCTAGTCACATCACTTCATCATCGAATTTATATTTCAGTGAGCAAGTCAAGATTTTTGACAATACTGTGACAGTTGGAATTAATGCGGGTTATTATTAGTTTGTTGTCTCAAGAAAACTTAACGAAGGAAGCTTGAAGATGAGACAGGAAATAGTCATTTTGAAAAACCAAAACAAACTATTAATTAATTTCCATATTGAAATTAGTGTACATTGGAGCAAATTTCTAAGACCTTAGATTTTCCACCAAAAATGCTGGTAATATAGCCGCCATGTCCTTATAGCTATATACTAAATAAAATAATAAATATAACTAAAAAATATAATAAATATATAATAAATGTTATTACAATTTGGCATTGAAAATGTGGTTATATCTAATCACACAACACAAATTGAGTAGTTCGTTGATTATGAGTTGGTTAAAGCAACTAATCATAATGTAGTTTAATTATTGTTCCAAACTACTTCAACCATTCTAAATTGGTTTGTAAATTTTATTCAACATTTGTATTCTTATACCATCACTCGCCCAAACTTGACAATATATCAAATATTATATACTAAACTGTCCAAATTACTTCACTTTAGTTCTGTGAATAAAAAATACTATGGTATAAATTTTCGAAGACAGAGAGATAAACATACAGATACAGCGGTTACAATATATTTCTGTTATTCAATCTACCTAAGGATAAAATACGATGTATAACACTTGAGACAAATGCATAATTTAACTTGAGACATTGATTACATTTATATGATGTTTCTGAATTTCAACAGAGCTTATGATTCACCTTTTTCGTGTCAAATTTGGAATGGGATAAGAATTCACTCCCACAAATCCTCTCAAAGTGATAGTATACTTGTAAGAATTAAAATAAAATGCCCCAAGTGCTTACTGGAACCCTACTTTACAATACTCTTCAAACATTAGTATGATATTTTTCATGAATACAGGGTAATTTATGTTTTTTTTTAACGCCATTTGTACACCAAAATGCTTTCATATGATGTCATTTTTAAATGTTGTAATTTAGGCTAACCGAAATTGACATCTTGAATACCAATACAGGTTCGACGAATTGACTGACAAAAACTGATGAATTAGAATTGCTCACTGTGAGAATGTTTCTACAACTACTCGTCATATGTATTTTTGTATAGTGTCGGAAGAGAGGACTGATTTAAAAAAAAAATTTTATAACTTGGACTGAATGACTTCCTAGTAAATAAAATGAGTCAATATACAATTATTTTAAGGATTCTCAATTACTCGGCTTTATTTGCCACAATTTAATTAAAATAATGAGTCAGTATGAATCCCGAAATTACACTCTACTTCTCCTCATCGACTGAATAACGGATCTCTATCCAACTAAAGATTCGGAAGTCAAAAATAAAAAAATACAACAACTACTATTTAACTCTAGAGATGACTTACTATTGCTTGACCAACAGTTGGTCAAATTCAATTTGACCAACTGTTGGTAGTTTTTACTCACCTTATACTGCTGACATCGTGCAATTGTGCTTATTTCTCTGGATTAAGTAAGTGAATAGATGTAAATGTTTTAGAATTTGATCCAAATAGAAATATAAAATAACGAAGTTTGTGATATCATGGAGCAATGGTTGTTTATGGGTCATTTTTTCGACAATTTAGATTTGTGCAATTTTATCAGAAGCATGTTTGCAGGTTGAGTAAAAAAATGTGGCCTGAATAATTTTTTTTATCGTTCCACTGATTCAATTGCAATTAATTTCTAATTAATTTACTTTATGTCTCATTTTATTGTCTTCAAGGTGAACAGGGAAGGGCGACTGTGAAAGTCAACAGTAGAGAGAAAAGAAACAAAAATTGATAAACCACCCTGTACTTTTTAGTCAGGCAATCAGGCTTGCATGTTAAATTATTGAGTTGAATTGTATTACCTATTCCACGCAATCTAAATGACTATAAGCATTATTAGAATGAAGTATTTGTGGATATTAATAGTGTTCATAAATATATTGAAAATAAGTACAGGGTCCACCAGAATTAAGTACCATATGGCGAAAGCACAAGGGTTGAAACATATGCCAAAAAAATGTGGTGTTCCTACTTCTCTCTTTCATTCTTGTCTCTCCAGAGATTTGCGCCCGTACTCTAACAACTGACAACCCAATCAAACATTCGATTACTTGTTTCATTTCGATCATTTATTACAACGAAATCACGCTCATCAGATCATCTTCTCTTGGTTTAATCTCGACTCATTGGCTTGTTAATTGAATTAAATCATCAAACTGCTCATACCATCAGTAGGTTTACGCACTTGGAGGTAAAGTTTAATAAAATTTGTTTGAACTAAGATGATTACATCGTAAAAAATAATTTGATTAATTTAAAAAAGTATTTTAATTTCTATACAACATCACTTTATTTTTGAATCATTATTTGTCAACTAAAAAACAAAGGGTTGGTAATTACAAAACTATAAATCAAATAGAAATATTATAAACAAAATTTTCATTTATATTTTATCGATGAAAATGAATTAATTGATACATTTTGCAAGTATTTTAATTTTAAGAATATTTAAAGGTTCATTGTTCAGTCG